>BHFT01002578.1:0-50650 GCA_004320025.1 Laticauda laticaudata | reverse complement strand
AAGCTTCTTTGTGGCGGCCATTACTGACCGCCGCTCCACCACTTTCAGAAAAGGGAGTTAAGCCAGCTGAGGAGGGGAAATACATTAAAACCTAGTATTATACCATATGCCATGCGATTCCCCTGGGCCCCTGCTGAGTCTCCCCTATCTTCAATTACCTCTATGGGGTAACTATAGCCCTCAAATCCAGCTGGATCGGGGGCATTCCAGTGGTGAGCGCAGCAGGGACTGCACATGATCGTGGATTCCTGCCACCGCCGAAGCCTTGCAAACCAGAAGTCAGCCGATTGTTGGTATAATGTTGCATGACAGGTCCCTCAGGTCAGAAGGTACCCAACATGATACTGAGAAAGAGTTGAGGATCTTCCAGAATACTAATGAGGTTGGCGGCATACCTAATATCCTTAATTTTACACATTAGCAAATAATGCTTATGATCATCCAGTGCAGATATGACCCTTGTATTGAAATGGCAAGAAAATGTTCAGCTGGTATTAGAAAAGACTAAGGATCATAAAACATTATTGTTGATGCATGGCAGATAATTGAGAAGGTCAATGGATACCAAAAACAAGTCAATATGTGCTTTAGTGCCTATAGAAAGGCCTTCATTTCTCTCAAACATTTCAAGCCATGGAATATTCTTAGAAAAATGGAAATCTAAACACAACTTGTTTGACCTCATACAAAATCTGTACACAGGCCCGGAATTTATCTGTGCTGGGTGGTGGTGGGATTGGGCGTTGAGGTAGCGGTTGGTGTGTGTTTTCTTCTGGTATATGGTGTGTCCCAGTGTGCCATCTGTTCTTTTGTAGATTAGTACATCTAGGAATGGTAGTTGTTTGTTTATTTCCGTTTCCATGGTGAACTTGATTTTGGGGTGTGTGTTGTTTAGGTGTGTTAGGAAATTGTTTAGGTTTTCTTTTCCATGGGGCCAAATCACAAATNAACTTAGAATTGCATTTGCTTTTTTGGCTGCTGCTGCACACTGCTGGTTCATATTTAGCTGGTTGTCCACTAAGATTCCAAGATCCCTCTCACAGTTACTGCTATTGAGCCTGGTTTCACCCAGTTTATATGTGTACTTTTGGTTTTTGTTGCCTAAGTGTAGCACTTTACTTTTCTCTTTGTTGAATTCATTTTATTAGATATGGCCTGTTCTAGTGTGTGTGTTCTAGTCTGTGAAGATCCAACAACTATCAATTCCAAGATCTATATTTCTATTTCAGACTTTTTTTTTTTTAAAAAAACCATCTGCTTTCGGGAAGGGGGAACTTTTACTTTTTTCTGAGTTAAGTATCGAATTATTTATATCAGCCCTTAAAAAATATTGTTCAGAAGACAGCCTAGGAAATTATTTGGATTTAAACAAAATAGCACAATTAAAATATATATCAAACCTTCACCCAATTTATTTGTGCATAGTGCTCAAACCAGTAGAATCTACATACATGTATTTTTATTGGGTGGTTTTACATTTTTTATCCATTCATGCTCAACCCTAACAATACTTCATTATAATTATTCCAAGAACATCAAGAAATGAGAAAAACTTCTAACCAGGAAACCAAGAAGTAGATGAAGAAAAGGTAGAGTTATCTTCCAAATGCTTAAAATACAATGTTAGCCAACATCTTTTTTATTTCTGGTATATAATTATTGTGGTCCAATACTCTGATACCTCCAAGCGCTGCTCTGAGCCAACACAAAGTTCCAAGCACATTAATTTTGAAGGCTATCCTGCCACATAGATATTTTGAGAACATTTTTGAGTGGCAATATTCCACAGATAGTACCAGTCTTTTAATGAGTAGCACCAGATTTGAGGCTGACATGTATCAAATTACGAGTATGATTGGAAACAAAAAATTCTCTGTATATATCAACATATTTAGATAAATACTTTAGCAAAGCTTCCAATGAAGAACAGTTGAAAATGTAGTTGCACATGTGTATCATCTTCTGACTTCACTTCATTCTAAATGAACATTAAAGAGGTTGCTCTGCAGGATTAGCAGAACACAGACTGGAAACTAGTGGCTAGCCTGAACCAGAGGTGGTATTCAACAGGTTCTGACCAGTTCTGGAGAACCGGTAGCGGAAATTTTGAGCAGTTTGGAGAATCGGCAAATACCACCTCTGCCTGGAGATTTTACAGTATCCTTTCCCTGCCATGCCCATCAAGCCATGTCCACAGAACCAGTAGTAAAAAAAAAAAATGAATCCCACAACTGACCTGAACTGTTACAATGCAAATATCCTGTCTAGTATTGTCAGAGGTGGTAGTATAGGTGGGTTTATCCGAAAATCTACCACCATTTCTGTGGTTTTGAGTGTATTTACTTCAAGATTGTTCTGGTTCCAATTTAATTTTGAAATTAAATTGAAAGCACAAAACACTTCAACTTCTAGATATTTTACAATGCATGTAGTTGTGCTGTTATTTATTTTGTATAACTGCCATTCAAAATCTCAAAACACAGACAGTCATTTGTGATCTCTAGTCACTCATAATCTTTAATCAGATTCAGAGTTGTAACTTTTTTACAATTCAGTGTTCATCCAATGCATCAAAACAATGCTAAATAAATACTGGGTTTAACCATATATTCAGAATATATAGTATTTTAGAAATAGATAATATGGTATAAGCAAATACCTTCCAATATCGAGTTTCTGCTGTATTTGCACTATTTTTTTTAAATGATCTGCTTCATAATTATGTTTTAAAAATATCCACAAATAGTGCATTTCCTACAAAGAGTGGAGAAGTAATAAACATGAGTCAATTACTCTAGGAATCTACATTGTCATTCAATTAATATTAATTTCTAGCTAAATAACAACACTCGAAGTAGCTGAACCAGAGTTGATGCTGATGATATAAGTGTGTGCTATAATTGCTAACCCATATTGCACTAAATGTAAATGAGATATTTTAGAACTAAAAATACATGTTAAATCAAATTTTAAAACAAATATCAAACATAAAACATGTAATATTTACTACATCAAGCATAAGACATTTTGAAATATCTAGTGAAATGCCAGATGATGACTTTCTCTTTTCCATGATCAGATGCTGAACTGGTAATTGTGCAGTTAATTCTTACTTCTCTTTTGGAAGTGTATTCAACCATACTTGAGAAGAAACATGTATATTTAAAGATTTTTATCTCACCTTTGTAGTGCTCATGCACTCAGATGGATTTGTTCCAATAAAAAATTGCAAGATTAATAGTCATTGATGTCATTGAATCACACAATAATAAGAAAGTAGAGGCCAACAATAAATTATCACGAATGTTTTCATCAGATGGCAACACAAGGAACAGACCATCATAAAGAAAATATTACACAATGTTGGGGCAGCCACCCTGAAGACTCTGTCCTTTCTCTGTACCTGTCTGAGGTGTAGAAGTAGAAGAAGCTTAGATTAAATCAAACTATAATAGAAACTGTGACATTCATTGGAAGTCAAAAATAGAGCACATATAATATTAAACTGGATCTTGATCAAACATATAGAGAACATATTGGTCAATTGAGTAATCTCAAACATTAGTAAAGAGATATATCTAATGTTTATTATATTATTCTGCCTGTGGTCTTAGACTTGGACCAGGGAGCCCCAGATTCAAGTTTCATTTTACTCTGGAGGTCATTGGCTGGCTTTGGGCCCATCACTCTTTGTAAACCCAGCTTATCTTGCAGCATAAAGTCAAGATAGAATTATGATAGTTTGCTGCAAAACCCCAGACAATCAACAGGAGGTAGCAAATATTTTCTGTATCTTTTTGCTATCATCTAGTAAACATCTGGAGTTATGCAGCCCAGATATTCGAACCTTGATTGGGGAAGCATTCCAGAAATCACAACTCAAATTCACAATAAAGCATAAAAGATTTAAATATGCCAGAAAAACATTTTCAAAAACTCAGTATGCTGTTCTTCAGTCCAAAGACTTTTATTTTAAAAATGCTGTTATCAATTAAGGACTGGGATATGATATCTCAAGTCTTGAATTTATATCATTATGAATTACCTAATCACCATATTTTGACTGGCTTTATTTGGTATAAATTCACTCTCCTGGAATGCGTAATATTTTTAGTTAATTGGATTGTTCAAAGCTCAAAATATAATAGTTTAGATATGATATTAGTTCCAAAATTGTGGTATACCATTCCTTGAAAATTATATTTTTATCCCTTTTTCTCATATTACATTTACTGTACAAAGTAACTGATAAAAAAAACACCTGCTACATGAAAGATTTGGATGGATGTTGAATTTTTATTTTCGATCCATTATGGGGTGATAATGAAGACTATTTTTCATTTCTTATGTGAAAAAATAAATATAATTTGTCTCTTGCTGCCCAGTAGCAACATCTGTTAACAACTTGCTCTGGGTCATTTTCAGCTTCAGCAACACCTAATTTGATATATGAGATCACCAAATCTTATGAGATAAAAAGGTTCACAACCAGTCTTTATAAATACTTATTATGTACAAATCAATTTTATATAAAAAAATGAAGACTAAATAAAAATGAGAAATCTCAATATTATGTGAAGAATGAGAAAAATGGTAGTTTAAGATCTATTGATTTCATATAAAAAAAGTCAATAGATCTTAGACTACAATTTATTTAACAAAAAATAATATTCTGTCAGTATTCTGGCCCACTGCATTTGTATAGAAAAAGAAGGAAATTGTGTTGCTGGATAATAATGCTTCATTAAGACACGTATTTGCAATATCCCAAAATACAATAATTATTGAATTAGAAAGCTATTGATGCTTTTGATCTGAGAGAAAACTGAGAATACCATGGACAGCCAAGAAATTAAAAATGGATCACCAAACAAATCAACTCACTTTAGACACAAATAACAAAACTCAAGTTATCTTACTATAAACTTCTTGTGTGAAGACCCACTAGGAAAAGTGGAAGGATAGAGGAAAAGAGAATGACAAACAACAAGATAAATGGACACAGTTATAGTGGCAATGGCTGTCCGTTTGGAAAATTTGAAGGACGAGGTTATGGACAAATTATTTTGGAGAAAATCTATTTATGTAGTCACTAACTGTCAACTTTAACCTGATGACACATAAGCAATCAATCAATCAATCAGAAATGGATTTATTCTTGGAAGAAATCACTGACATTTTAACATTTTGACTGTGACACAGGGTGTAATATTTTAGGACATTCATATTCTTTGGAACTACATACAATTATGTAAAATTGATGAACAATGAAACTGAATTCTTTGAACTACAGTATATACAATTACATGGAATTTAGTGAACAACGGAAATTGATTTTTGAAAAGTTAAATTCATGGCCTAATTAGTGGATTGAAAACTTGATGTTATTTGCAACTTATGAACAAATATACATTATTTATGCATAATGTACACAAATTCAATATGTGTGGGCAAATATATACACATAAGTTTTCTTAAGTTTTCACTGGTACTTACATGTATGGTATTCAGCTTTGTTCGGGTGTTTTCCCATGTCATTATAGTTGTGCTTTTAAAGTTGTAGCAACGTTTCGGCAGAATCTCATCTGCCATCATCAGGCTTCTGTATTGTGTTCAATACAGACTTTCACAGCCATTTTTGTTTTAAATTTGGGCTAGCCTACATAAGAGGTACTACAGACAAAGTCAGTAAGATACTACACAGGCATCACATCAAGACTGCCTTCAAAACAGACAGAAAAATAGCAGCAATCCTGAGAAACCCCAAGGATAAAACTTGACCTGGAAAACCAAGGCATATATGAAGTCCCCTGTGCATCATGCCCGGCCACATACATTGGACAGACCAATAGAAGAATAAGTACCCGCCTGGATGAACACAAAAATGCAGTAAAAAAGCTGGAACACACTTCCTCACAAGTCCAACATATGAAAGCAACAGGTCATTAGCATCGACTTCAATGGCACCAAAACCCTAGCACTATAGAAAAACCCAGCTACAGAATTATCAGAGAAGCCATAGAGATTGAAAAAAGACCTGAAAGCATGAATAGAAGAGATGATTCCAACCAGACTGTCAATTATTTTTGAAGCTGCACTCTCAAACAAAAAAAATCTCCACACCACAAGCCAGGCAAACACCTGGGCACAAACAGATCCCTCCTGATACCTCCAGCTCAACAGGCACCCAGATGAAGCCTAGCTTCCTAATAAAGGATAGCCGGTCCATTTACTCAGAGCCAAGCCACACTAAAAACTTCCAATACAGGAAACAATGTTGCCAGCCAATCAAGAAAAAAAAAAGCCACAAAACAGACAGAAGATATTAGAAAACACCAATCAAGCAGAACACAGGCAAATCAAAGACAATAAACACAGACCAAGACTCCCAACCAATCAGGAATGAAGAAAAAACCATTCTGACATAGCAGTAGGCCTAACCTCAAATTTAAAACAGAAATGGCTGTGAAAGTCTGACTCACAGACGAACACAATACAGAAGCTGAATGATGGGCAGATGAGATTCTTGCTAACACGGCTACAACTTTAAAAGCACAACTTTTATGAAGTGGGAAAAATACCCGAACAAACTGACTATAATAATACAATAATACAACACACACACACACACACACATAATTATGAGAAAATTATTGACTTTTCTTGCTTTCATTTCATTTCAAAACTTTCAGAAAAGACAATATAAAATAGTTAATAAATAAATAATCTCTAGAATTTCGACATAACTCCAGTTCTCATCAGAAATGCTATCGTAATTAAAGTCTGATTCCTAAGCAAACCTGAGCAGGTCTTTAGCAGAACCATAGACATATCTTTGGAACTGACTGTCTTGCATTATCATATCTTTGGCTTTAAATTTTAGGTGCCTGTGTTATTATCAGGTATTTGAGGAAGGGGTATCTCATATTTGCTTGAGCATGAGAAGTGCCTCTAATGTGATCCTGCTTCTTGATTTCATAGGCTTGACATCACCATTGAGAATATTTCCAGAAGTCTTATGTTGGCCTAAGTCTTCTTAATAATATGCTCATTTCTTAGTCTTTTTGGCAAATAAATGGACTTTTAACTTATCACTACACCCTATGTGTATAACTCCCAATATATAGGAATTAATCTGTAAACTACCATCAGAATGTAAGGGTGTGAAAAACACCTTGTGCACCTAAGCACACTAATTCTGACTTTGGTCCCTTAGGCAAATCAGTATTACAGCAATATGTGGCAGAAGCAGTTTTTTAAGGACCTTGGAGTACTCATCTCAAATGATCTAAAGGCTAGGTCACACTGGCTGACGGATGCAAAACGTATGCAAAAAGGACACAGCGGACGAGAAAAATTTCAGGGAAGCTCCATCCATTGTTATCCACTCTCAAAAGTGCCCCAAATTTGCATAAACAGAACAGAAAACAACGGAAAGGAACGGACGTGGCGGAGGATGTAGCGGGATGTAAAGCGGATGTTCGTAGGAAGCCTAGCGGATGGAAGTGGATGGAAGCGGATGACACATCCGCAGGGTTCCGGGAAGAATAGCGAAGCTGATGCGTAGTGGAAGGAGCGGATGCATAGCGGATGACGCGGATGCCTCACGGACGCCTATAGGATGCATAGCGGATGCGTAGCGGATGCAAAGCATTCACTGCGCATGTGAGGAGGATGAATTGCATCATCTCCGCAGATATAAAAGGATGCAGCTTGCAAGCAGTCAGCATTCAGAGGAAAGACCTGCCGCCAGAGACATCTTGAGAGAACACCATGGGGAGAAGAGGAAGCCTGTGCCTACTCCTGCAGCCCTGGCAAGAAGGACCACCATCCCACCCCCTGGTGCGACTCTGAAGCTGCTGGTGCTTTCTGCTGCTGCTGCTGCTGCTGCTGCTCCTGGTGTTGCTGCTGCTGGTGCTTCTCCTGCTGGTGCTTCTCCTGCTGGTGCTACTGGTGCTGCTGGTGCTTCTCCTGCTGCTGCTACTGTGGTGGACCAGCCCCAAGCCCCTCAAAGCCCTGCTGCTGAAGGCCCTGAAGCACCTGCCAGAGGGAGGAAGAGGCAAGGCAAGGAGAAGGAGAGAGGAAACAGTACTCCATTTCCGAAGACCATGAGGAGGAGGTGCTGGAATGGCTGAGGGAGAACAAGTACCTGTGGAGGAAGGCTACAGGCTCTATCGCGACACCAAGAGAAAGCAGGCAGCTTGGAGAGAGAAGGCGGAGAGCCTGGGCTACACTTCAGATGTCCTCCTGGGGTGGTGGAAGCACATTTGCACACTTGTATGGCAAGCTGCACCTGAAGAAATCTGGCCAGGCGCTGTCAAGCTCACTGACCAGGAGACCTATGTCATGGCCAAGTGCAGCTTCCCAGAGGGTGAGATCGTCACCGAGGACAGCCCCTCTGTCAACCCTCTCCCTCAGACAGCCCACAGAGAGCCACTCCTCTTAGCCAGGAGACAGCTACCATGTCCAGGCAGGGGTCTTTGGAGGGCCCCACGACAGAGGACCCCCTGACAGCTGCACTCCCCGTGCCGGATGATGTGGAGGATCCCCTGTCTCAGATGGAGCAAGAAGAAGCAGCCACCAGAGATCAACCTACCCCCACCTCCACTCCACCTCTACAGAAAGAGGCAGAGAGGCAGACCGGAGGACAGAGCCACACTGTCCTCTTGGAGAACAGGGACACAATCAAAGCCAGCACAGATCTTCTCTCCAGCTGGTCCACTTTAACATACCATCCTTGAAGCGCAAACCCTTCATCACGTACGTGAGCCAGACCCTCATGGACAAGCCCAGGCCAGTACCAGGTGATGAAGGAGAGGATCACAGTTCTTCTGCACCACCCTCCAGGCCCAGCTGAACCTGCTCCTACCCCTTCAGGTCTGCTCCTCCAACCCAGGTGATGTCAGAGCCCTTCCATGGATTTCAACAGCCCCTCACCTTCAGCCTACCACTACCAGGACTTCCACAGCAGAGGCAGCCCTTCCCATTCCACACCCAGGTTCCTCGGACACCACAGATGCCACAGACGCCTCACCTGACCCAACTGCAGACCAGACAGCCCCACTACACTGCTCCTTCCTCCACCCATAGCCAAGCCCTTCATCAGAACATCTGTCATCAGTCTTGGGCCTCACATTCCCAGGTACTTGATGAAGGGCCTCTTAACCTCATGGGACTGTGTCAGCTCTCTGAGAGCTTCCTGAACACACCATCTTCTGTTGTACTCTTGGGCCAGGCACCCCAATGGTGCCTCAGACCAGCACTCCAGCCATTGCCACTCCACAGCACCTGGACTCTTCACCCCTGAGACCATGGGCATGCCTCAGAGTGACTGAGAATAGTGCAGAGACTGAGTTGTTACCTGTTTCACTTTATCTTTGCTTAAGACACTTTACTTGGGTCATTTTGCTTTTTAATAAAGTCATACAGTTTGTTATTAATAAAGGTTATCTTTGCTTCACACACTTGGTTCATTTTTTTTACTTAATAAAGATGTGTTGGTGAAAACTTTGAAAAAGGGTTAAGCCTTTGCATGCTTGTGGGATGGGTAAGGATAGTTGTGGGATGGGTAAGGATAGTGGTGGGATGGGTAAGGATAGTTGTGGGATGGGTAAGGATAGCTGTGGGATGGGTAAGGATAGCTGTGGATAGATAAACCTCTCCAGTACAAGCATAATGGGACTATATGGTTCACCCTCCCAGCTGCCACGCATATGGCCCTTTATTATCAATAACAATTTATTCATTGATCAACACATTTCAAAATAAACAAACTCTTTATTAATGCCCTATTCATTGTAGGACCACTCAACATACATGGCACAATCTCATCAGTGTTATGAGACAGGCTCAAGAAAGCATCCATTAAGCATGTACCATCCTGTCTTGCCACTCCACTGTTCCAGCTGGGGAGTTGCACCAGTGTTTCAGGAGGTTGCACTGATTCTTCCTCATGTGAAGCTCTGTTGGGGCCTTGCACATCCACAGTGTCCATCAGGTTACGTCCTTGCCTCCATTCAGCAGGCTCCATGTCCCATTGCCTTGTTGATGGTCCACAAGCCTGTTCTGCAACACCGGGTAGTGGGTGCGCATGAGATTGTGCAGGATGCAGCAAGCTTCCACGAGGCTCCTCACAGTCCCTGGGTGATGCCGCATGGTGGTGAGAAGTACCTGGAACCTTGTGGCCAGGATACCAAAGGCATTCTCCACCACCCGCCTTGCCCTGGACAGCCTGTAGTTGAAGATCCTCTCTTCACGGGTGAGGCATCTGGAAGTGTAAGGCTTCATGAGGTAGGTTCTGAGGGAGAAGGCGTCATTCCCCACAATGAAGTTAGGGCACATCTTGTGTGTCGTTGAGCAGGGGTCTGGATCTGGGAAGCCCATGATGAGGTTGCGTTCCAGCCCACCCTTGAGGTGACTGGTGTTGTAATACCTGGGCATCTGAAGCTGACCCGTTGCCTGAAGCATCGATGTACATGAACTTGTAGTCAGCATCGACCATGGCAAAGAGGATGATTCTGAATAAGCCCTTGTGTAGTTGTGATAAGAGGACCCTGAGTTGGCTGGAGCTTTGCAGGCCACGTGCTTCCCATCTATAGCTCCAACGGTGTGGGGGAAGTTCCACTTCTGATACCACTGCTCTGCAACTTTCTTCCAGCCTTCTTCAGTTGTGGGACACTGGAGGAGCTCCTCCACGTATTCTTCATGATGCCTGCACCACTTCTCTGACCATAATGCTGATTCTGTTGTGTGGCATCCTCCATGCATACTGCATGTTTTTGTATGTGGTTTCAGAGGCCAGGTGGCGCAGAGTGAGTGCACGTTCAGTCCAGGGTCCAGGCTTGGATGGAAGTTGGTGTTTGTCTTGGTCCTCATGAAGTGCTGGAATGCACGAGGGTCTTCAGTCCTTAGCTCCACCATCAGCTTGTCATAGAGTCCAAACTCCACTCTTCTCCCGATCCATCTTTGGACCCAGACAGCTCTTGGACATCTCCTTCTCCTTGCATAGAAAAGATGAAACAGTCTGAACAGGGCTTGGTTCTGGTGTTGAACGATCGCGGCTACCAAAAGGAGCGTGCAATGATCCATGGTGGAGATAATGGATGATGTGGAAGAGCAAGAGCAAGGCTGAAGAGGTCTGCACACCAGGGCTGCTGGACTGAGAGTGAGATCCAGGTGATTCCTCCCCTTTTTATAGGAAATGTCGGTTTTCCACTAGGTGTCCTTCCACATACTCTAGATATCCTCCAGACATCCTAAATATCCGAGATACGTCCCATATGCAAACTTTTTGTCCGTTTTAATGCTTTATATCCGAGCTACATCCGCTTTCATCCTTTCTCTGTCCGTGCTACTAACGCTGTGTGGATGTTCCACATACCTATCACTTCCTCCTTTTTCCACTTTCCGCTGGAGAGATGTGAGTTGCGCGGATGCCCAGAGGATGCCGAGAGGATACAGTGGACGTGTAATGGATGACAACGGACGTAGAACGTTTGTTGGCCGTATTGTCACGGATGTAGATCGTACGCGGCGGAAAGTTCATCCTCTCAAAAAGTTTTGTGCAGCTCAAAACCTTTTGAGCAGATCAAATAGCAGTAGATGGATGTTTGACGGATAGAGCGTATGAAAGACGTACGCAGTGAGTACACAATGGATGCATTGCGTTTTGCAATGGATGGTAAGCGTTTTTCTCCATTTACATCCTCTTTTCATCCGTTGGTGCAGTGTGACATGGGCTTTTGTGCGAGAGCCCACTGTAACTACATAGCCAAAAAGGCATTGAGAGTTGTTCATCTAATCCTACATAGCTTTTTCTCTGGTGATATCACACTACTAACTAGAGCATACAAACATTTGCTAGATCTATACTTGAATACAGCTCATCAGTCTGGAACCCATATCATGTATCTGATATTAACACAATTGAAAAAGTCCAGAAATATTTTACAAGAAGAGTTCTCCGCTCCTCTACTCATTGCAGAATACCTTATGCCACCAGACTTGAAACTTTTACCTAGAAAACTAGAACTATGCCACCTCTGGTCCGATCTGAATATAGTATATAAAATAATGCATTGCAATGTCCTACTTGCCAATGAATATCTTCACCTTCAGTCATTTAACAATACAAGAGCACACAATAGATACAAACTCAAGGTTAACCGCACCAAACTTGACTGCAGAAAATACAACTTCAGCAATAGAGTGGTCAATATTTGGAATACTCTACCTGACTCTGTGGTTTCTTCCCCAAACCGCAAAAATTTAACCTTAGACTGTCTACTATTGACCTCACTCCCTTCCTAAGAGGCCTGTAGGGGGCGTGCATAAGTAGCATAAAATCAGTGGCATAAGGTAGGCATAAAATCATGCCTACCTTCCCTGTCCTATTGTTTTTTATTTTCCTTATAAGTATCTATCACATGTATTCAAAACTATATTTATTCTTATACCTGTATCTTGTAAGCGATTAACAGATCAAATCAAACGTAAAAAATGCAAATAAAAATCTATTTATAAAAATAAATAAAAATCAAGTTACTATGTAGTGGCTAACTAGATGAAAGGCTAAATGTGTGCATTGCTTCTTCCTTCATGCTCGTATTAACACAAGTATCCAACTGTGTTACACTTCCCTACAGCTCTCAGTCACAAAATTTCCTTAGGGTTTAAAAATAAAGGGGGACACACAAGATAAGACAACTTGATGATTTCAAAGAAAAGTAAAAAATGTAGATGTATTATGTATTGAACATGTCATGTAGTTTGCATATCTTACTGACATAGTGTTTGTTGAAGGAAGCTTAACAGAAGTTGCTTACCCCTTACACAAAGCGAGAAGTAATTTCTGCTCTTTTACCTTAATACTGAAAACCATATTTTCCCCTAGAGGAATATGGTTGCCATCAGAACAATCACTGGACACTCTTCTCCCTGAGGTCTGGCAGGGTACTGTCTTCATAGCCTTCTGAAAAGCTATAAAGACCTTTCCCACAAGCCTTGGATAGATGTGAGGCTGGAGTCCAGGGAAGCTTTTCAGTTGTTTTACTTATATGGATGCATGCTGGGTGTTGGAGATATGCCCTTTTGTTGGTAGGCATCTGTATTGTATTATTATTTTTGTATTATTTTATCTGTATACTTTTATTTTTATCACTGTTATCAGCTGTCCAGGGTTATATTATGTATGATGAATGGCTATACAAATCTTTCAAATAAAATAAGTAAATTGTGTTTTTGTTTCCCCTGCAGCTGCAGCCAGTTAGATGAGATATATAGGTTTGTTTAGGAAATGGAGATGAGCTCTTCACTTTAAAAGAGCTTCTCACTGTCCAAAGAATCTAAGTTATGCTCTAGGAAATGATGCCTACCAGCCTTCAATAACTGCTACAGAACATGACTTCACCCTTCCCTCAAACATGCACTAATGATCCTTTTCTGCTTCACTCAGTGGAACAGGGCAGATGTAAAAACAAGTTTATTCATATAAATGGTTCATTTAACACATAGTGAACAAATACATTATAAATTGGCTGTGATGAATGTCTGTGTTCAGCATGGTTATTTATTATGAGCTCCATTACATAAATTGGTTGCAGAATCATAACAAATGCTCTTTATTAATCTTACCTTCCCTGTGTCTGGAGAATGACTTGTGGCAATTATATATAGCACAGAATTCAATTCCATTATTGCTGATGGGCAAAGCTAAGCAGGAACCTCCCTGCTTTGCAGAGACATTATCCTGCATTGGTTTACCAATGTCTTGCTTCAATTCTTTTGGCCCTAGTGTGTTATATCAAAGCTTTTCAGCACCACACCATTAACTCCTATATCAAGAAATCTTCTGTTTCAAATAATTTGTGTCCTGAGATACAAATTTTTTAGAGCAAGAAATTCTGCCTTTATCCATTAGAGGATGCATGATGTATTGGGATGCTAAAGATTTCTGTTAAGTCCATATTTTTAAACGAACTGCTCTAATTCATAACCCATGAGCTAATCAGAATCAACTATGTGCACTTTAAAAATATACAATCATATTTAAAAAAAAACAAAATGCAATTTTAGAGAAATTGTCCATTAACTGATATTTTAAAAGATTTTATTAGATACATGTTTTAGATTATTATAACATTTTATAAATGGCAGTATCAAAAATGCTAACAAATTAAACTTAATGTTCCATGCAATGTCAATGGAAAATGCAGTGGCTGAATTTTATTAAGAATTTTGTTTTGTATAAATTGCCAGGACTAGTCATCTTTTGATCTTCCATCCCTTTTTACAATTTCTAGAATTTAATTATATTTCACATTCATCACAGAGGGAAAATCATAGTTTTCATGTTGAAATCAAGATCTTCACATTTCATGTTTTTCATGTTTCTATTTGATTAGAAACCTAAAACTTCAACACTGTTCGGCTATACTTGGCGCTGAACTCTATTGGTTTGGAAGTCAATGAAGACTTAAGCTTAAAATCACTTAAACTTTTGATTGAACTTGGGTGACATCAACTTTATTTCTGAGGTTTTCTTATGCTTCTATATGGTTTTAAATTTTGTATTTTCAGATGGTTTGATCAATTTTTAGATATATTAAAATTTTAAATTCTTATATATTAAATTATATATTAAGATTAAAGTCTTATTTTAGGATTACAGCACTTTAATGAAATAGTATAAATAAATCAGGTGGGAAAATAATGGTTTATTGATGCATTTATTTATTTATAATTATATTAACATAATATAATATTATATAATAATATAATTATATTTATAATTATATTATATCATATTAACATAGCTACCTACTTCACAAACATGAAACTGCGTATGAAGCATACAACACAACAACAGAGAAACCCCATAACAATCTAAAAAAAATCAAAAATAAATAAACAGATAAACAGAAAAAATCCACTGAACATTATTTAACAGGCACATTTCAGGCTTTCCCTGGAATCTCAAGCCTGGCTGAGGTAAAAAAAAAAATGTTTTAGCCTTCTGGAAGCATAACCGAGATGGGGCGAACTTCATCTCATTAAGAATGTTGTTCCAGAGGGCTCCAATCAGAAAAGATATGCCATCTTGGTCCCACCAGATGGAGCTCCATTGTAGAGGGGACCTACATAACCCTCCTGCCTGACCTGGTGGGACAGGTAGGGAAAAAAACAATCACTTAAATAAGCTGTTTATTATTAAAAATCAAATTTGGGTGGTCACTAGGACCAGAGATTTACTCTTTTGAGCTTTTGTACTCATGCTGGAGTACATCTTCAGGGAAGTTCTCTCTACTGGAATACATACTTTGGGCTGTTTTATGAGTTGTGTTTATGTGGTGCCTTCCTATTGGCTGATTGGTGTGTTGATGGCTGGTGATTGGCTGTCATTTCCTTGTGCTGCCAAGCCCTCAGCTCCTAAGTATTTGATAACATGGTGGTAGATCAGCACTCCTGTTAACTGGTAAGAGATCCATTTCCCAAACTTCGATTTAGGCTGATTTAGCTCTTTGACTGTTCTTGTTTCAGCTTAATTTTTAAATGGTGTAAACAATCCAGAGTTGCTATTGTGAGATAGATGGCTGTATAAATTAAAGAACAGCCAATCAAGCAATTAGGCTTTTCCAACCTGTCCTGTAATCAGATACATTGAGGTTACAATTCCTAACGTTCCCAGCCATTTCCAGGTTACAGAACTCTTATTTTGTACAACTCTGCAATATAATAATAATTTTACTGACAAGAAACAATATGTTCCCAGAACTAGGATAACCAATAAATTATCACACATTGTATTGCACCAGTGGATATGCTTACCCAGATGTTTGCAGTTAATATTTTGTAACCTTTTTTCTAATTACAGTATGGATGCATCTTCTTTTACACATCTATTATGATATGTATATATTGGGTGGACATAATGGCCTTATAAAATACCAAAATATGTGGGAAAGATCAGCAAAAATAAATAAAGAAATGGGATCCTTAATTGTTCCTGTGTGTCAAATGCCCCTGTGATTAAATTTTTGAATGAAAGTATATTAGAGACTTCAAATGGGAGTATTAATGTATCATCTAATAATTCTTTTTCTAAAGAATGAAACAGCAAATTTATAAATATGCGAATATTTGCAAATATATTGCGATTAATGATGAGAATGATTTTTTTAGTAGAAAAAGTCATATTTCAAGTGAAATAACCTGTTTTGCGCTTACATTACAATCAGTAATAAAATTAATACTAGACTAAGCAGGATTATTCTGATCTAAAATATGGACTGAATGGTTACAAAAATGATTACAAAGGAGAAGACAGAATATGCAAACATATGCTATGGCAACATCAAAATTAAATCCTTGTAAGGACACTATATGCAGATTTAACTAAAATACTCCTTTTCTTTGAAATACCTTTCAAAAGCAAATTATTTTTATTTAAATAGAATTAGAACTGGTGAGTATGTATGTTGTATGTGGGGAAAACCAGGGAAATTTCCTAGTCTGGTACTAAGTCTCCTTCCTATTTTGGTTGACTTTCACATATTTTGTATTCTTGCTTCCAGAATTCATAGCCAACAGAATTGTGGATTGGTTCATTCTGATCATAAGAGATTTTGCAAGTAGAGGGAAATCTTCACCCATTTGATCTTTTGAACAAAAAATACCAGAGGCTAAATGTGTGATCTATAGCATGTTAAGTCTGCAGCACACAAGTCCTTAGGCTTTCATATAATGGCAAGATTCTTTGTGGTCCATTCTCTCAGCCATTCCATCAAGCTCAATTTGTCATGTTTTATTTCTCTCTATAGTGTTGTAAAAGGAGGATGTCCTATTTTATTTTATAATTGTAAGATCTAAGCAAATAGATGAAGGAACCTAGTAGAGCTTTATTTTCAGGAGAAATTAATTAATTAACTAAATAAGTATAAGCTTTAAAAAATATTACTACCTGTGTTTCCCTGAAAATAAGACCAGATCTTGTTTTCTTTTGTGCCCCAAAATAAGGACTAGGCGTTATTTTTGGACAGATGTTTTAATTTTTCTCCATGTAATGCATGGGAGGCCCACTTCTAGTTGCTTGTGGCGGGGCAAGCTGTGTGTTGTGCCAGTGCCGCCACGAGGCAGAGTGGGTAGAGATGCCCCACGCATCCTACACCAGCTTACCTCAGGGCCTCTGAGCCAGGCCAATCAAACCCTGACACCTGCCTTGCCTCATGGCCATGGCAACAGCACCCCACTTGGCCTCCTGCTCTGTTGTGGCCATGAACAAGCAGGAGAAGTGGGCCTGTGTCCGTGTGGGCTATTGCTGCACATGGCTGTTGGTGTTGCCACCATGAGACAGATTTTGAGGCCTGGATGGCCTGGATGTGGGGTCCCTGAGGTAAGCCAGTATGAGGTATGGGGGACAGCTCCACCACTACTCTACCTTGCCTCCTGCCTGCGACACTGCGAGCAACCAGATGGAATTGGAGGGTGGCCAGCTGTGCAGGCTCTTAAATAGGGCTTATTTTGGTGGTAGGGCTTATATTAGGTGCATGCGTAAAACATGCTAGGTCTTATTTTGGGGATAAGGTCTTATTTTGGGGAAAATAGGGTATTTGTTACAAATATTTCTCCTTACATTTTCTGGTAAGCACCTCCAATGGTCTTTAGAGCAGGGGCCTCCAACCACCGGGCCTCGGACTGGTACCGGTCCATGGATCATTTTGTACCGGGCCACAAAGAATGAAAAATCGTGATTAAAATATATATAAAAATATGTTTTTAGTAAAGAACTAGTAAAGAAGCCCTTTACTATTGGGGAAGAACTGATTTTGCCAATCCTTGAAAAAGTGTTTCTGCGTGAAACTGGTCCCTGGTACAAAAAAGGTTGATGACCACTGCTTTAGAGTTAACAACAATTAGATTTGCATTCTCCATTGTTTCATGTTCCTTCCATGAAACAAAACAATGTACCATTCACAATATTAACTTCCATTTCCTCAGTGATTTATCATCACCTAAACTCTCATTGTTGATACTGCCTATCACTACTCTTTGCTTGAAAGAGTTATACAGGTAGTCCTTAACTTACAACTATAATTGAGGCCAACATTTCTGTCACTAAGTGAGACATTGGTTAAGTGAATTTTCCCTTATTTTATGACCTTGTTTGTCATAGTTGTTAAGTGAATCACTGCAGTTATAGCAGTGGCTTCTGCATTGACTTTGTTCATGAGAAGGTCACAAAAGATGATCACATGACCCAAAGATTCTGCAATAAATATAAGTCAGTTGCCAAGTGTCTGAATTTTGAACATGTGACCATAGGATGCTGCAACAGTTGTAGATGTGAAAAATGATCATAAGTCACTCTTTTCAGTGTAATTGTAACTTTGAACGGTCAGTAAACAAATTATTGTAAGTCAAGGACTACCTGTATTACCTTGTAGTGAAACAATACCTTATCTGAATCCATAAAATTTCAAGGATGTTTGAAATAGAAAGTATTCTAATTTTTTTATGGTTATATGGTAAATAAAATTGTGCTTATTTTTTTTATAAATTTTTTTTATTTTACCCTGTTCTTCAGCACAATAAAAATGTCAGTGTATTACCTACAGAAAAACAAAATATTTCACTTTAAAGGAATTTATAATAGGTATGAAAGGCTGTGCCACATCTTTTTCTTTAGATAGTTCAGTAGTAATGAAAGACAGCCCTAAAAAGGATAATCTGGATCAGTAAGAATAATAAACAATTGTTTACCAATAATCAGCTTTTGCAGGGGTGAGATTCAAATTTTTTAACAATCGGTTCTGTGGCTAAGTTGGTGGGCATGGCTTAGTGGTCATGTTATTGGCTGGGTGTGGCCAACTCAATATCAATCACATCGAGGCATGCATCTCCTCCCCTGGCCTCTCATGACTGTGGGGATGCTATAACAGTTGTAAGTGTGAAAAATGGTCATAAGTCACTTTTTTCAGTGCCATTGTAAGCCACACTGTAAACCGAACCCACCGGATGCAAAGAGGATGTAAACGACAAAAAGCTTGTCCACCGTGAAAACAGCATGTACTCAATCCTCTGTTTCTTCTCTCTATTCATTCCAGCATTCCGTTAATGGACATTCATTCGCTCCAAAATTTGGCTGCCAAAACTTGTGGCGGCAATTATCCAGTTCGTCCGGTTATGACATTGCTACCATTCCCTACCATCCATTTACGCTACTTCCGTTACGCATCTGCTATTATTCTTGCTAGCATCCGTTCACATCCGCAACTCGCTACCACCTGGACGCAGAAAGCGGAATCGGACACGGAAACGGATGCAAGAATGATCAGCAGGGGGAAACAAAGCTTTCTAAAAATGGAAAAAACGTCGCATAGGTACCTAGCTCTTGGATATTAATGGATGTTCTACAATGCCTAAGAATCCCTAGAATCCTATCGGAAAACCTATATTTCCTATAAAAAAGGGAAATCTGATCTCACTTTTCATACCAGCAGCCACTGTGCAGATCTCTGCAGCCTTCATCTACTCTTGGCTCTACC
Source organism: Laticauda laticaudata (assembly GCA_004320025.1). Taxonomy (NCBI): domain Eukaryota; kingdom Metazoa; phylum Chordata; class Lepidosauria; order Squamata; family Elapidae; genus Laticauda; species Laticauda laticaudata. Next base: position 31,109 of record BHFT01002578.1, on the reverse strand, counting down.
CCAGCATCATTGATTCCACATGATGTAACAATCCTTTCGCACCACCATCGTCTGCACCAGCGAATCCATCTCATGCTCTGTGATACTCTACTGCAAAGATAAAAAGGCACCAAAAAGATCTGGTCTGAAGATTGTTCACCAAAGAGAGCCAAGGAGATTGTTACACAAGCTGAATGGCTGAGCTCAGGAAGAAGACACTTGGCATTCCAGACTGCATGAGGATCCTCCACCATGTTTGACAAGTTTGCAGTGCCTGAACCCAGGTTGACAAGCATAGCACCAGATTCCGCCCCAGCTCTGAACCTGGCTTAAGTGCACTCACTCTGCAACCACCTGCTCTCTCGGACACCTACAGGCAAATCATATGGCGGAGTCATCCAACCACCTATCATCATTGTGGTCAGTAGAAGTGGTGGCAGGCCATCATCGAAAATACAAGAGTAGCTCCTCATACCCCTCCACTGAAGAATCTGAAGAAAGTTGAAGAGCATTGGTACCAAAGTGGATCAAAAACCTTCTCCATAGATGCAGCAGTGGCCTGATAAATTCTCCAACAACTCAGGCTGCCATATTTCAACTCCAAAGGGCTTCTTCAGCATCGTCCTCTTCGCCATGTCAGCGACACAATATGTACATCGATGCTTCAGCAAACAGCTCACTTCAGATCCCAGTCTAATACTCCAGTGCCTCAAGAAGCTAAAGCAACCTCATCGTGGGGCTTCCCAATCCAACCCGCTGCCCAACGACAAAACGCAATGTGCACCTGCTGTCATCATGGGGATGACGTCTTCTCCTTCACAACCTAACCCGCATTGTAAGCCCTATACCTCCAGACACCTCACCCGTCAAGAGAGGATCTTCAAAACTACATTGGCTGTCCCAGGCAAGCGGGTGGTGGATCAATTCATTGCATCCTGGGCCAACAGTTCCAGTTACTTCTCAGCCACCATGCAGCATAGCCCATCAAGACCGTCAGGAAAGCATTCATGGAATCTTGCTGCATCCCTGCTACAATCTTCATTGCGCACCTGCTACCGCAGTGTTATAGGCACAGGCTTGTGACCGTCAGCCACGGTCAATGGACTGGAGCCTTGTAATGGAGGCAAGCGAAACCTATAGACACTGGGGAGATGTGCACGGCCCCAACAAGGCTTCACATGAAGGAAAAACAGCGCAACCTCCTGAACCGGGTGCAACTCCCCAGCTGGAGCGTAGAGTGGCAACGACAGGAATATGATCTAATGGATGCTCCTTCACCTGTCTCATCACACAGATGAAATGGCATGTATGTTGTGGCCTACAATTAACCAGGCGTTGGATAAAGATTGTGTTGTGTTGACATGTGGATGATTTATTGACATTATTATGATAAAACGGCAAAGTGGCACTGGAAGGTGGACCATACAGTCCAACTCCATCGCCCCTCTCGCAACCTGCGACCGTTCTACATCCCCACTCCCCACACGCTAATCACCCCACAACGGATCCCCCCGACCCACTCCCCACCTCCCCATCACTCTCCCTACCCCCCACTCCCCCCCCCCACAACATCCCAAGCGCCTTAAACCATTCTTAAAGTTTCACACCAAATCCCTTATCAAAAAAAGAACATGAACCAAGTGTATGAACCAATAAAATAGACTTTATTACCAACAATGCTATAAAACAAAAATTAGTCTCTGGCACTACCTCTTGGTTGCTCAGCTTCCAGCCCCAGAAGGTCCACCTGCTTGAAGTCTGTGACTGGAGTGCTTTGCTAATCACTCCTCCAACAGCAACAACAGCCAACGCCTCAGCTCAAAGACGGACGCCCCGTGCTGCAGAAGCCCCACAAACTACAGTGACGCACAAAGTGGCGGAATGGTATCCCTGTCCCCCTCCTTCCACAGCGGCTCGACAGCAGACTGCGCCATGAGGCACTTACTCCGTCCCCCTCCGCCATGTGTGGTTCGCTGCTGCCAAGGAGCTGGCAGGAACCAAGGCTGAGGAGGCCAGCCCCACCAAGGCTGGCAGTCCAGCGGGCCCCCTTTTTGGCGGGCGGCCTAAAAAAAAAAAAAAAACAGCCAGGCACACCAAGCTGCAGTCCAAGCAGACAGCAAGGATGCGCCATCAGGCTGCGCTGCACCACGTCCCATGCCAGGACCAAGGCTTGCAACGAATGCTTGCACCAGCAGACACCAAGGCATCCGCAAGGCAAGCCTGCCACCCCCCAAGCCCCGCCGCACGAGCTGTGCAAGGCCCAGGCAAGCACCAAGGCCTGGCCAGGCATACATGCAACCAACGGCTGCGCAGAAGGGGCAGCAGTCAAGGCTGGCCACAAGACCCTGGACTGACAAGGCGTGCACACGGCTGGCCAAAGCCTGGACAATCAGACTGGCTCGCCCCCAGCAAGGCTGGCACAGGCTGGCACCAAGGGCTCGGCAGGGACCCGCAGCCAAGGCTGGCCGGACTGCTAGCAGCAAGGCGCAGAATGGCTGGCAGCGCCAGGTGCTTGGCAAGGTGAGAATGCTGGCAGGAGTCCTGCAGGCAGACAGCAGGCAGGGCCAGGCAAGCGCACGCCAATCCGTCCGGCAGCTATCTCTCTCTGAAATGGCGCCCTGCTTCCAGAGCCTCGCTTCCGTTATACTTCTCGCTGGCGCTCCAATGCATCTCCCCGTGCACAATAACCCACAGGATCATTCCATTACCGCTTCCCGCGTCCATCTCTTCCATCCCGCTGTCTAATCGATCTAATTTCTTTAAGTCCCGCTCCGCCCATATCCTCCGCTTCTGCTGAGGCTCTCCCGTGGAAAACCCTGCCCGCGATTTCCACATACACTCTCAACCATCCCCATTGCCACCTCCTGGGCTTTTCGCTTCCGCATCCCACTGCCTGCAATCCCTTCTGTGTCCTCCCGCATCCCGTTTACCCCGCCTGGTTATCGCCAATCTTTTCGCCCCTTTGAGAAACGAGAGATAACCAATGCATGGAACATTTGCCCTCTCTCTCGCGCTGTGTCCTTTTGCATCCGTTGGCATGGGTGAATGGCTTTAAACTTTGAATGGATCATTCCCACAACAAATATCATTCCAAATATGGGAAAAAAAACCCAGAGAATTCCTGAGACAAGATCCTAGTTCCTGCCAAAATAATAAAGGTTAATCTAACGCATTTCTGTACACCAACACAGCAATGTTTCCTTGCTCGCCTCCTTACCAGGACCAGCCACTCTACGGCCCAGTAATTTCTTCTAAAACAGTTCTCCGGAACTGCAGTTTCTGTAAGCAACACCAGAATGTTTCCTTGCTGCCTTCCTTACAGGATTAGGCCAGTAATTTCTTCTAACAACAGGTTCTCCGAACTGCTTAGAATGTTAACAATCAGTTATGGTGAATAGATGCGAAACTGTAGAATCCGACCCCTGAGCTTTTGTATTAATCAGCTGTTTGTGTTATAGTTCTTCATCTTTCTGTAGAGCCAGATAATTAGCTGTTTAGTGCTAACAAGTGATCTGCTTGAACATTACATCACATGTAAAAGTGCTAATTAGGTGCTAGTTGAATATATAGCCAGCTTGGCAATTAGAAGCATCTGTAGAAGAGAGACTTGCCTAAATGAAGTTGTGTTTAGATTATTCTCTTTCTTTAATCCCTTTTATTTCTTCTCTTTTAAAAATCAATCTGTGCATGAAACATCATGAATCAAGCTCAGTTATAGCAATGGACTTAATCTCTTATCCTCAGGGAACATGTTTTAAATTTTTTCATTTGCTACAACACCTTTCCATGTTGGTAAGTACATATCTAATACTTTAGATGTGTATTTTAGGGGGTCCAGGGCATCTCCTAAATTCACAGACATTTGGGGCTTCTTCTGCATAAATTCTGGCATGCAAACCTACTTCTTAGTGAAGTTGTCCCGGCTGCATGTTTTCCAGATGTTTTGGGACTCTAATGTTCAGTTTTTAATATTTGACTGAACTCACTATGATTTCAGGAAAATGCATCCTCGCTGGAATGGAAAGGCACCAGATGGTAGAAAGTTGCTTCCAAATTGACATTGGGTACTGACAGCTTGTTAGAAGAGGTAGGCATAAAAGAATAGCTTGCTTATGCCTGATCAATTGCTAGAGTACTTAAAAATGATCAGTAAGTCTTCTTCAGAGATTGATGGAAGAAAGGAAATGTGTTGCCTCAATGTCACATGGAAAAATGCTGACATTCATCCAGAATTGGTTGAAAGAAGCAATAGCATTAATTCAGGAGAGCATTCTGGACTCATGTTTGAGGAGAATAATGACAAGAATGCTTTCGTGCAGTGGTGGCTAACCTTTTTGGGCTCCTGTGCCAAGAATTGTATGTGTGCTGGTGCATTCGCACTCACATGCAAGCACCCAGAAGGCAATGTGCCCCCCCACACCACCTGTGCATGTGTGCACAATCCCTACCCCACCCCCCGCTGACCCATTACCTGCACTGCACCTCACAGCTGATATTCGGCCAGCTTGATGCCTTTTTCGGCTTCCCAGTGGCTTGAAAAAAGCGACTTCAGGCTTTGCAGGCCAAATAATAGGCCTGTTTTATCACTTCCAGTATTACAGGAAGTGATGAAATGGGCCTATTATTCATCCTGCAAAGCCTGCAGAGGCCTTTTTCAAGCTTCTGGGAAGCCAAAAAAGGCCTCAAACCAGTCAAAAATCAGCTGTAAGGCAAGTGCATGTGCAGTGAGATAAGTATGCTGCAGCTTGCATGCTGGCACAAATGGCTTTGCGTGCCACCTGTGGCATGCATGCCATAAGTCTGCCATCATAACTTTAGTGTGAGAGGGTATATAAGTGGCTGAGTCTACAATATTCATATCTGACATCAATATTTATTGTGTATTTAGTGTTTTGCTTTTTTGTACCTAGATGCTTCTAGCCATCTTGGATTACTAGAATAATTAGATTACTAGAAATGAACAAATCATTCCATCTTATTTGTGTAAAGTTTTTAGGTATTCATATTTAAACTGAACACATTTCTATCTTTCTATGCTTTTGAGAAAACAAGCAACATGAAAATTTCTATTTATTTTCATAGGTAATTTTCCAAATACTGTATATATTATACAATATTGTATATACAGCACCTTACCCTAATTATTGAAATTGGAATTGATTTTTTTTAGAAAACACATTTTAGCATGCATATTTTCCAAACATATGTAAGTTTGCATGCAACATTCATTTATGTATACATCTTCATATGCAATTTTTGAGCACCAATCATTTTGTTCAGAGAAAGAATACATTGGTGAAAAAACAAATAGTTTTCTAAACTTTTGCCTCAAGTGATCTGAATCAATAATGTGTGTTCCTCTGATTACAATATTATTGGAGATATTTGTAATTAGCAGACTTTTAAAATCTCATTAACCCAGTAGTTGATGAGGTAGAACAGAAGATCCCTACATGCTGCTGGAAGAACTAAAACTGCTGCAAATAAATCAATTAGCTTCAAAGGGATACTAAGTCACCATTCACAAACTAAGTGGTAAATATGTTCTATTTTGCAAGAATAAAGGAAACATTTTTTTTGTTTAACAACATGCAGTTTTACTGGAAAGGAATTAGAACCATGATTATGATAAATATTCAATTTAATGAAAGCCCAGAATATGATGATATAATTATAATTAATGGTTAAATATAATTAATCCAGTAGTAGAATAAAAGAAAGCAATCATAAAATTTTAACTGACTTATTCAAACAGTCAGAGTTGTAACAAATTGTAAGTCAAATCTAGCTGCACATTTCCTAGAAATAGAACAGAACTTGGCAACCTCTCTAGAAGTTTCAGTTGAGAAGCTGGATGATGGAAAGGATGCATTCTCCTCGTTTGATCTACAAGAATGAGTGGCTAATAAGGGAATTGTTCAACAAAGGTCCCAAATTTGATAGAATGAAACAGTGTAATGGAACATATAGATCTGTCCCAGTCACTTCCTCTGGCAGGGCTAAAGACAGTCATGCAAGAGTTTGTGGATGTATCTACTTCTAAACAAAAGAACAAATAGCACTAAGTCTTGCAATAAAGAGTGTATTCGGTGAAGGATGGAGAGGATGTTTATGAGTAATTGCCAGTGGAGAAAAGACTTCTATACAAGCCACCTTTCCAAGTATTCCAAACTTTCTGGAAGTTGGGATCAAGGATCTACTATTTTAATTTGACAATGTCTATATCAGAATTCAGTCAAGCTAAATATGGAATTGAGAGGTCACATTTAATATCCACAAACCTGTTTTGTCAGGAGAATATGTAGTATTCTTAAGAATAGGGAAGTCAAATATGTCTTCATAAAGCCCATTTTTAACCAGAACTAAATGAAGCAGAATGTCAGTCTGAAGAAGGATTTTACCTGCATTTAAGCAGAAAGGTATATTGGTGACACATGGAAGAACTCAAACAATAGCTGTAATGACCATGGAAGGGACTAATTCCAAGATGCTCAAGTCTCTATAAGTAGAAGAACCTTGAACAGAATGGCCATCATCTTGGTTTCAGGCAGATTTAGAGCTATCAGGGCACAATGATAAATATAAAATTGTTTTGGCAGATTTTGGGGCTCGTGCAAAAGCAGCTTTCATTTGCTACTTTCACAGCAATAATGTTTGAAAAGTAACTCCCAGTTATTTGGTGTCTTTGACTTCTTCAATATTGATGCTTTTAATACTTCAGCTAGTCCTGAATTTTGCATGTCATTTAATGAACAAATAAGTAGAGTAGTTAGGATTCTCTTCTTTAATATAAAACCTTAATCAACAGGAGCTAAGAATGAAAAAAGTCAGGAGTTCCTTTTTAGACAGACAAAATAGAAAGGGGCCCTAAAATACTTATTTTGGAATTGAATTGAGGCAGAACAGTCTCTGGATATATCACATCTGACTTGCATAAAAGTGTTCTCGTATATTATAATGAAGTACAGTAATTGGTAATCTATGATAGAAATTGTCAATTTCTCTCAGAGTTTTTCTTTTAGGATGGACTGAAAAGCCACCTTTAAATTATGCTTTGAGGTGAAGACTAAAGGCTAGGTCACACTGGCCTATTTGCATAAAACAGAGCAGAACAGACGTGGGGAGGATGTAGCGGGGATTGTAAAGCGGATGTTCGTAGGAAGCTCTAGCGGTGGAAGCGGATTTGAAGCGGATGACACATCCGCAGGGCTTCGGGGAGAACAGCGAAGCGGACGCTGAAGCGGAAGGAGCGGATGCAGAGCGGATGACGCGGATGCATCACGGACGCCTATAGGATGCATAGTGGATGCCTAACGGATGCAAAGTGTTCACTGTGCATGCGGGAGGATGAATTTGCGTAAGCTCTGCGAATATAAAAGATGCAGCTCGCAAGCAGTCAGCATTCAGAGGAAAGACCTGCTGCCAGAGACATCTTGAGAGAAAACACCATGGTGAAGAAGAGGAAGCCTGTGCCTACTCCTGCCAGCCCTGGCAAGAAGACAAAACCACCCCCCCACCCCTGGGCGCTGACTCGAAGCTGCCTGGTCTTGGTGCTGCTTGGTGCTGCTGGTGCTCGCTGGTGCCTTCTCCTGCTGGTGGCTGGTGCTCTGGTGCTTGCTGGTACTGCTGGTACTGCTGGTGCTTCTCCTGCGCTGTGCTGCTGGTGTTGCTGGATGTTGGCTGGTGCTTCTCCTGCTGGTGTTGCTGCTGCTCGCTTTCCTCGCTGCTGGTGCTGCTTGGTGCTGCTGGTGCTTCTCCTGCCTTTGGTGCTGGTGCTGGTGCCTGCTGGTACTGCCTGGTACTGCTGGTGCTTCGTTCCTGCTGTTGGTGCTGCTGGTGTTGCTGGTTTGCTTGGTGCTTCTCCTGCTTGGTTGCTGCTTGCTGCATGCTTCTCCTGCTGCTGGTGCAGCTTTGGTGCTTCTCCTGCTGCTGCTGGTGCCTTCCCTGCTGCTGTGCTGTGATGGACCAGCCCCAAGGCCCTCAAAGCCCCTGCTGCTGAAGCCCTGAAGCCCTGCAGAGGAGGAAGAGGTCAATGCAAGGAGAAGGGGGAGAGGAAAAAGTACGTGCCATTTCGAAGACCATGAGGGAGGGATCTGAATGGCTGAGGGAGACGAGTACCTGTTGGAGAATGGGCCACAGGCTCTATTGTGAGCATCAGCGGAAGCAGGCTAGCATGTGAGAGAGCACGAAGGCAAAGAGCCTGCGGCTACACTTCAGATGTACTCCTTGGAAGTGCGAAGACACATGCACAACCTGGTATGGCAGCTGGCACCTATAAACGAAATCCGGGCAGGCTCTGTTCAGCTCACTGAGCGGCGGACTGGGTGTTAGAGTGTATTGTCGATGGCCAGGTGCAGCTTCCTTGGAGGGTGTAGTAATCCGTCACAGCGAGGAGCAGCCCCTCTGTCAAATCTCTCTACCCTTCTAGACGCCGCCCATCAAGCGAGACACTCACTCTTCCGGCCAGGATGTACGAAGCTTACCATGTCGCACGGGCAGGTCGTCTGATGGACCCATGACAGAGACCCCGCCGACGCTGCACTCCCCATTCCAGAGGACATGGAGGTTCCCCTGTCTCAGATGGAGCAAGAAGAAGAACAAGCGCACCAGAGACCGCAAACCACTCCCACCCCCAGCTCCACACTCACAGAAAGCAGGCAGAGAAGGCAGACCAGAGGGATAGAGCCACAACTGTCCTCTCTTGGAGATTCAGGGACACATTCAAAGCCAGCACAGATCTCCTCTCCCAGCTGGTCCACTTTACATACCATCCTCAACCGCTAAGCCTCATCACGTATGTGAGCGAGAAACCCCTCATGGACAGCTGAAGCCAGTACCAGGCGATGAAGTTAGAGGATCACAGCTCTTCTGCACCACCTCCAGGCACCAGCTGAACCTGCTCCTACAACCCAGGTCTGCTCCTCCACCCCAGTGTGATGTCACAGCCTCTGTTCCATGGAGTTTCCAGCAGCCCGCTCGCGACCCCCCCCCCCTTCACCCCCCTCCCCCCCCGCCCCAAAAGCCTACCCTACTTACAGACTTCCCACAGCAGAGCAGCCACATCCCAGTCGACACCTCGGTTCCTCGGACACCACAGATTGCCTCACCTGACCCACTGCAGACCAGACAGCCCCAACTTACCACTCCTCCTTCTTCCACCCACAAGCCAAGCCGCTTCTTTCTTTTTACTCAGACATCTGTCACCAGTCTTGGGCCTACATCCGTACTTGAGGAAGGGCTTCTCAACCTCACAGGACTGAGTCAGCTCCTCTGAGAGCTTCCACCTTACAGCGTTGGCATCTCCTGTCGTATTTTCCTATTTTGGGGCCCCAGGCGCCCCCAATGGCGCGCTCAAGACGCAGCACTCCAGCCACAGCCACTCACAGTCCCGGCCCCTTTTACTCCTGAAGACCATGGGCACGCCTCAGAGTGACTGAAGAGAGTGCCAGAGACTGAGTTGTTACCTGTTTCAACTTTATCTTTCTAAAAGATGCTTTACTTGATTCATTTTTTGCTTTTTAATATAAGTCCATACAGTTTGTTATAGAAACACAACTCTTTATTAAATTGCCCTGTTCATTGTTAGGGCCACGCAACATACTGGCATAATCTTCATCAGTGTGATGAGACAGGCTGAAGAAGGCATCCATTAAGCAGTGTACCATCCACCGCGATGCTCTCACAGTTCTGTGGCGGTGCTGCAGGTTGGTGAGAAGTACTGGAACCTGTTGCCAGGATGGCCAAAGGCATTGTCCACCACCCGTGCTTGCGCTGGACAGCTGTAGTTGAAGATCCTCTCTTCACAGGTGAAGCATCTGGAAGTGTAGGGCTTCATGAGGTGGGTTCCTGAGGAGAAGGCGTATTCACCCACTAATGAATTAGGGCACCATCTTGTTGTTCATTGGAAGGCGTCTGGATTCTGGGGAGCCCATGATGAGGTTGCGTTCCAGCCCACACTTGAGGTCACTGGCGTTGTATATGCTGGGCACCTGAAGCCGACCCGTTGCCTGACATCGATGTACATGAACTTGCCAGTTCAGCATCAACCATTTGGTTGAGAGGACGATGCTGAAGAAAGCCCCTTGTAGTTGAAATAATTGGACGCCTGAGTTGGGTGGAGCTTTGCAGAGCCACGTTGCTGGCCCATTCGCCGTATGGGGCCCTTCCAACGTTGTGGGGGGGAATTCCACTCTGATACCACTGCGTCTGCAACTTTCTCTCAGCCTTCTTCAGTGGTGGGGCACTGGAGGAGCTCCTCCACATATTATTCGATGATGGCCTGCACCACTTCTCTGACCCCAATGCTGCATGGGTTTGTGTGGCACCCTCCAGGCATAACTGCATGTTTTCTGTATGTGGTCCCCGAGGCCAGGTGGCGCAGAGTAAGTAACGCAACCTTCAGTCAGGTCCCAGGCTTCGAATGGAAAGTTGGTTGCTTGGCTTTGGTTCAACCTGGGTCTCAGACACCTCCACAACTTGCATCAAACATGGCTGGTGGCGATGCCTCATGAAGTGCGGAATGCACGAGGGTCTTCAATTCCTCAGCCTCCAACCATCAGCTTGTCATTGACGTCCAAACTTCCACTCTTCTCCGCGATCCATCTTTGACCCTAGACCAGCTCTTTGGACGTCTCCTTCTCTTTGCATAGAAAAGGTGAAACAGTCTGAAGAGGGTCTTGGTTCTGGTGTTTAATGATGGCGGACACCAAAAGGAGTGTGGCGATATCCATGGTGGAGATCAATGGATGATGTGGAAGAGCAAGAGGCCATGGCTGAGTGGTCTGCCACATCCAGGGCTTGCTGGACTGATAAGTGAGATCCAAGTGATTTTCCCCCCCTTTTTATAGGAAATGTCGGTTTTCCACTAGGGTGTCCTTCTTACATACTCTAGGCATCCTCGCAGACATCCAAAAAAAAAAAAAATAAATATCCGAGGATAACGTCCGCAGTATACTAGCAACTTTTTTGTCCGTTTTTAATGCTTTACTATACGAGCTGCATCCGCTTTCATCCTTCTCATGTCTGGTCGCTACTAACGCTTGTGTGAGACTTTCCGCGTACCTTTGTTTCCTCCCTGCTTTCCGTTTTTCAGCCTGCAGCAGATGCTAGAGTTGTGCGGATGGCTCGAGGATGGCGAGAGGATACATCGACGTGTACGGATGGACAATGGCTGTAGAACGTTTGTTGGCCGTAATGTGTCACGGATGGAGATGCGTACGCGGCGGAAAGTTCATCGCTCCAAACAAGTTTTGTGCAGCTCAAAAACTTTTTGAGTGGATGAAATAGCAGTAGATGGATGTTTGACGGATAGAGCGTATGAAAGATGTACGCAGTGAGTACACAACAGATGCATCGCGTTTTACAAGGGATGGCAAGCTTTTTTGTCCGTTTTACATCCTCTTTTCATCCATTGGTGCAGTGTGACATGGGCTTAATGGCAGTTAGTCCATGCAAGTAGTTCTGTGAATAGGAATACTGACTGATTAAAATGTCTATGGAGGAAGGACAGATTGGGGCATTGCTCACTTTGCAACTCTGGAAGGCTATTCATTATGAGAAAAACACAGTGATCAAGTATCTTAAGGTTGATTATGAATTGTGTGACTTGGGAGCTGAGAGATTACCAGTGTGGTCTTAACTGCTGTGCAGCCTTTATACGACCAACAAAAGCCTCACTTTTTAAACACTGTTGGATTTAATTAATTTACAATTTAAGGGAATTATTCAGAATGGCAGTGAAGAACAAACACTCTTGATAAGTTGCTTTCTTTTTGCAATTAAAAAGGAAAAAAATAGCTTAACTTAAAAGTAACTTAACCATAAAATTCCATTTAAAAGGATTTTAAATTAAAAGCAACAAGCTTAACCAAGTTATGATTCAAGAAAGTTTTAAATGGTTAAAGGAGACAGCAATTTTAGAAAACAAGATTCTTTTTCTGACAAAAGTACTTCTGAAAATAGTAAATTTAATCAGACTGCCAGACGTTTGTGTGAATACTGGTTGTTTATTATTAAGGATGGTAGATAGTTGGTATATCTTTGAAAATAAGAAGGTAAGGGTACAGATTTGATGATTAGACAGGATAGATTAGAGAAAGAAGAGAGTCATGATGAGGTTAAAGTATAATGGTACTTTTAATTGCTGTGAAGAATATGAGAAGTTACTTCTTTATGCGTTTATATAATTTTTATAGCTTGTTTTTTATACCTTTTTCTATATTCTTATTACACTTTCAGATTTTTCTGTTATTTCTTTATTTTCTCTATTCTAGTTCAGTTTGTCCTCGTATTTTCTTAAAACTTTTAATAATATATATATATAAGAAAACCACAGTTAAATTAATAAAATGCTTCAATTATTATGGAAATAATTTACTTTTAAATGTTCAAACACTTCTGTTGACTTTAGTAGGACCAGTGCCTTCCAGGTATACCCATGGAGGAAGGAGATTAAAAAATCAAGATGGTGGGTACAACTTCTTGATCAAAACTCCAGTCCTTTTGACATAAATAGGGTGGAATTGTAATTATACCATTGCACCAGCCATTTTCCCAAAGGTGTTTTTCAAGAGGTAACTGGACTTTTTGATTTTTCTTTGAAGACGTTTTGTTTCTCATCCAAAAAGCTTCTTCAGCTGTGACTGGGTGGTGAGCTGATGAAGCTTCTTGGCTGAGAAGCAAAATGTCTTCAAAGAAAAACTAGAAAGTACAATTGCCGATTGAAAAACACCTTTGGGACAACTATGACCTGGATGATTGAGAATCTCCATAGATACCTGCCATTTTGGTTTTTTTTCAACCCTTGTGCAGATGCACCTGGTGCTTTATAATTGATACCTCAATATATTATGGAACAGCTTATTGTTCGTTCTTATTCATTTCCCCAGAATGCCTTTGCCTTTCGGAAGCTTTCTGAAGCTGACAGGAATGCTGTGTAACTTTGTAACTCTCTGTGGCTTGTCAAGGCTCCAACCCAGAGGTGGTATTCAACAGTTCTGGAGAACCGGTAGCGGAAATTTTGAGTAGTTCAGAGAACCGGCAAATACCACCTCTGACTGGAGATTTTACAGTATCCTTCCCCTGCCACGCCCACCAAACCATGCTCACAGAACTGGTAGTAAAAAAATTTGAATCCCACTACTGCTCCAACCCATTTCACAGAGATTATTTGGGGGGCTGATGGGGGAGCTGGATCTCTTTCATGAAGTCAGCCCTTAATGGTGCTGCCATTTGTTTTAGGATATAAAGCAGTGTGATTTCATGACTCAGGCACTGAAGAGAAAAACCTATATTTTTTATAAGGATATTCTGTAGATAAAACAGAAGGAATAAGATACCCTACTGTCTGGAATTCCTGCTCTACTGTGTTCCATTAAAGGAGGAAACAATATTTAAATTCAGTGGCTAACAACTCTTTAATTAATAAAGGGAAGCACTTTGCAAAATTAAAAAATGTTATTTGAGATTCTTATGGCTTGTTTCAAATGCACTATGCTTTGATGAAAGATAAAGTAGATTTTTTTCTTTTAAAAACAACAGCTCTTTAGAAATATAATATTGCCTTTTAGACCATTTTTGAACTAATAATCCAATATTTACATTTTATTTCTTTTCTCATATTGCTTTGTAGAATAATCGCTGACCCATGAAAATGTAAATGTATTCCTTTGCCTAGAATGTATATTTTTAATGGAATAAAATTGATATTTAAGATGTTGATGTTATATTATTACTTTATATAAAAAGATAAGCATAATTGGTTCCATATGCATAGTGTCTAGTTAAAAATGAGCTCCATTCAGCCATTGAGTTCAAGATACAACATACAATAATACTGGCTCCTTTCCTAAGCTATTACCTACATTTTTAATATGTTCATTCATTTAGGTTAGGAGTGGGAAATCTATAATTCTCCAAATTTTTCCCCCTTCCTAATCTTTTCCCACAAATGCAGTCACTTTATGCAATTCATATACATAGGGAGAATCTCATAAGTTTGGTATGGAATGCACCTTTCGTGATGCGCAGGAGAGGGTTCCTTTTATCACTACAACAATGTAAGAGGATTGTTTGAATTCTGCAACTATTACTCACTTATAGACTTTGCTTAAAAACTAGATCCATCAAGGAAATATTTCAAGTACTGATTAGAATTACTGTAAACAATAGAAACACAGAAATGTAAGTGATGTTTTCACCTCTATCAGATTTTAATTATGAACATTTCAGAGAAGTAGAATATAGATTTTAGCAACTGGTTCTGGTCCAGGAATTATTGTTTTTCTTAAACTGATGTGTAATTCCATTTTTTTTTTTGGTGTTAATATTTTGGATCAAATTGATTTACCATTTTCCCTGCAACTGGGTTAATCTTTTATCCTGTCGTGCTAAGTGAATACTACTGACACAACAGGATTAGAAACTGAATTAGTTTATTTGCATTAGCATGCTTTAAAAAAAAGTTGACACATTATCGTAATGGGCTGTGAGGATAACCCTGAGAATAAATGCCCAAAGTAGAAATGGAATGTAAGGATTTCCTAATTTTCTTTAGGATAAAGGCTGGAAGTTGGAATTCAGAATTACAAGATTCTGAAATTTATTGTACAAGGTTATTGTAACAAAATAAAAAAAGTTTTAGAATTCATAACTTTGATGTTCAAATTTTTTCTACGTTCAAGGGCTGAGAAATATATAAATAGAAACTTATGAAAGTAATACAATAGAATAACTCTGACCTTTATCTCTCAAGTCCCCTCCCCAAATTGGGGTCAGTGTGGTGTCAAATCTTATGTCCAGTTACAGAATATTATTAAAGGTATTAGGAATCGTCTATAGCAGATTTATAATAGATCCATCTATGAGAACAATCTGGTTAAATACTGCATCCATGATTCTACTTAACTGTTATGTTTGGTTGCCTGCGGTAGTGCCTTCTGCTCTTCATGTAAATCTTGGTTTTTCCGTTTCCGTTTTTCATTTAGAAATGTGGCAGCCAAAATGAACCAGAAAATTTTTGAGGCCTTCATCCACAGCAGTTGTAGAACTGATACAGACTTCCCATTTTCTACTTAGATATGGATATGTTAGATATGCTATTTTGCTACGAAGGCTTTATATACTCAAGTCCTTTGAGATTTTTTTCTTTTTCCAAATTGGCCTTTTCAACTTCCATTTTGTTTGTGAAAACTAGGGCATTACACTTGAATAGTGGAATAGTGCTAGCAAGAAATGAGCTAGTGAGTTTATATCCAGTAATCTATATGTGCTTGTATTGATTAAATGAAAGGCAGCTGCCCCTAGGGAAATTTCAGATACATGCAAATAATTATTTGACAACCAACTTACTGCTCAGCCAATTTAATATCCTTTGAGGATACTTTTATTTGGCCAATGTGGAACTTTAATTGAAAGCATGGACCAGTTTTGAAGATGCAGTATCTCACTGTGATTCAAAAAGATACAAACGTAATATATAATCTTTATGACAAGAACAATGACCAGATCTTATTGTGGAGATGATATAACACAGGTAAATATTTGTAGCAAAAGAAAGCTTGTATATCTTGAATAAATCTTATCCATATTTGCCATTTTTGCCAGTGTTCAATCAGCTTCCTGTATATGTAATGCTAGGGAACCTTTGATTTTGTATTTATTTAAGCATTTACTTATTTCATTTCTATCCTCCTTTATATACTTATTCAAAGTATCTTACATAGCACTCTTGCCTCCTTTTTTCCTGGCAATAAACTCCCCCATGAAATAGATTGAGCTAAAATGCAATGATTGACTCAAGTCACTAAGTCAGCTTCCATGACTGAAGGTGGACTAGAATTTATTTCTTTACAATTTGGCACTAGAATTTCTGTTGCTGAGGAAGTCAGCTGTTAAGTGAGTCATGGTGAACTTTAAGACCCTTTTTGCCATGGTTATTTAGCTATTCATTTCAGTTGTTAAGTGAGTGATATGGTTGTTAAACAAATCCAACTTCCCAATTGATTTTACTTGTTGGAAGCCAGTTGGGAAGGTCATACATGACACCACACCTGACCCTGGGATTCTACAGCCATCATAAATAAATACATACCCATTGCCAAGCACCTGAATTTTGGTCATGTGATCATGGGGATGCTGCAATGGTCATAAGTGTGAGGACTGGTTTTAAGTCATTTTTTTCAGTGCTGTTTTAACTTTGAACAGTCATTAAATGTGTGATGAACCAGGGTGGGATACAAAAGCAACAAAGTCTCAAAAACAAGTGAAGTCCCTTTAATTCCTTCAACTTGGCTTCAAAGGTCCAATTATCATTGACTGGAGAAAAAACTCCCCCACAAACAGTTGCAAAAAGGAAGAACTTCCGTTCAAACTCGATATATATATAAATGATAAATAAATAACANCACACTGGGAAGGACGCCAGAACTCAGATAAGAACTGACAAACTAGAAATATTTTCATGCTTTGCTTCCAGCACTGGTCCATGCGTAGTTTGTCCTTTTAAACAATCCTCACAGCTGAGGATTGATCCCCATGAAGGGTATCAAGGCCCTTTTCTCCCCCGTAGACCATGCCATTCACGTTTCTCCCTTATCTGATCCTCCCTGCGTGCCCTAGGATGAAGAGGGGATGGGCTTGGGTCTTCCTCTGAATGCCCAGCCAGCCTGTGCCCTTCCCCAGTTTCCTCCACAACCTCTGGAACCACACTCCCACTCCCTGTCAACTATTCCTCCTCTCTCTTGGAGTCAGATTCTAACAGGGGGATGACAAAATTATTGGTTGTAATGGTTGTACCACATTGACTCCAAACTGCACGTATGAATACCCATTCATGTTTAGTCAAGAGCATGTGATAACACTTACTGATATACAGCCTATAGTAGCAAAATGAGAGGAGTAAGAGAAGAGACAACAGCTTAAAGAACTCTGTGGATACTGCTGAAAGCTATCATTTATGTTACTGTTGAATACATTCCCAAGAAGCCATAATTTTTGCTTGTATATTTAGAATAATTGTCACAGTTTCATAGATTCGACCAAATTCAGTTCAGTATTATTTTTGATTGAAAGTTGATATAAAATAATCTGTCTTTTGAAATCCATGATGATCTCTTACTCTGCTTTTTTCCCCTGTATCATTTTATAACAGAAATATATTTCCTGTGTTTTATGCAATCCTGATAAGCAGACATGCTCAGCTGTTTGGTTATAGATTTATTTACTACAGCATACAGAGCTTTCAATATTTGGATATTGAGATAGAAGAAAGGAGTAAAGGAACAAATCAGAATGTCATGGACACCATCACTCATGAATTATAAGAAGAAAATAAGTGAATAAATGACCTGATTAGTTCAGCAAGTGATTCAACATCATTTCTTGGAATGGCTTCAGATCTTCATGTGGGAGCCATTCAGTCTTCTACATTCCAAAATGTGAAATGCATATTCCTCATGAACAACTCAGAAGGGGAAACTGCTTTGAAAACAAACCAAAACCATCCTGTGGGACTATTACTACAGTTATAAATAATGCTGATTACCCAAGAATCTCTGTATAGATGTATGAGAAAGACATTTCAAGTCCACATTATAGGGTTTCTCAGGAAAAATGAGACACCAGTGCTTATTCATTAATGCTTTGACCATTCACTATTAATGCTATTTTAATAGTTTGGGAAAATAACTTAAAAAGTATATCTTTAGAGAAGGGGTAGCAATATAATGTTTTCTAATCTCTACCAGTATGACCAGTGGAAAGAGAATGTGAGAATAGTTGCTTAAAGCATCTGAAAGGCATATTCTAAAGCTTTGCCTTTGAGTATGAGTTTATTACTCTTCTAGGAATAAGATCAGCATCCTTATAGATTAGAATGTCTCTCAATTATATGTGCAGCCATGTTTCTCAATGTTGGCTGGGATATTCTGGGAGTTGAAGTCCACACATCATAAAGTTGCCAAATCTGAGAAATACTGACATAGAGAAGAAGAAGAAATATGGTAAACGTGGTCAGAATATCAGATGAACAACTCACACAAGCCTTTCTTTAAAAAAATACTTCTTGCACTTCTTCATCAAGGTTATGTCATTTGTGAATTTTCTTTACCATTTTTATCCACAAATTGGATGGATTTTTGTTTTTGAAAGAGCTAAGATTTCTTTATCTATGAAGCTCATTTGCAAGGCCTTGAAGTAAATACTATTTCTCATTCCAGAAATCTATCCTGTTGAAATGACATAGTAGGAAATCATTGTATCTCATCTTGAAATATTTAGGAGGAAAAAAAGGTAGAAAAAGAATGTGGATATGGATTATTGCTACTATTCAAAGTGCTCTTTAATGTTCCTTTTAGTATTTTTGTGATGTACTATGTCTTCTGTCTCTCATCACTGAATGCAGAATTTTTTTCCATTTCATGCACATTTATTTATCTTCCAGCCATACATTTCATTGAATGATTCCCCAAATCTTCAAAGCTAGAATTATTTGGATCTCTTCGACAGGAGTGTCAAACTCAAGGCCTACAGGCCATATCTGACCTGCAGGTTACTTAGATCTGGTCCACGAGGCCACCCTGGAAACAGTGAAGGACCAGCCCGGATGGCCCGCTTGAGCTTCATTTTCACTGGCAGGGGGTTGCAGGAGACAATTGCAGCTGAAAACAGAGTTCAGGAGGGCCATGCGCCACCCACCTGAGCTCCATTTTTTCTAGCAGAGGGTTGCAGGAGGTTGTCACAGCCAAAAACGGAGCTTGGGAACCTGTTTTCACTGGCAGAGTGTTTAGACCACCACAGGCACCCCAACATGAGTGATGTCAAGCTGGCCATGCCTCCCTGGCACATCCACCCCAGCCCCCCCAAGGTCAAACACAACCCTCAATAAAATTGAGTTTGACACCCCTGTCTTAGACCAATAATGGAAATCTTTCAATTCTCATTAGAACTGTCTCATGACATAAGCATAACAAATTTGAACCATGCAAGTCAAGGACAGAAACAGTAAAATGTTTTGCTTATTTTTTCTGTCATAGTTTAATATATTTCATTGGTATTTTTGCCTTTTTAAAATCAATGTCAGATTTATGATCCAAGGAATACATTTCATCTGAAGGAAGAGGAACTTGTAATTAACATTCTAAAAACAGCTCAACTTCCATCACAATCTGGCACATGCCAATTTGACAATAAAAATGCAGTAAAATATTATGTAGGCATATTTATATGTTGCAGAACAATGAGTTTTGCGTTGGCACAAGCAATTATGATTGTAAATTGGATTGTCAAAAAGTCAGGTAACAAAATAGGCATTACAACCTATCACATCTCAGCCCTGAGGTAAACATTTTTGAACTTTTCATAAGTATAGATCTGTATTATAATGGGATGGTAAATATATAACTGGCAAATGAAATCCTAAGGCGCATAATAGTAAATGGGTTTTTCCTGAAAAAATAATTTTCTCACTTGTCCAACATAGGTTAAAAGAGTAAAAATGATTAAGGCAGTCAGTTTTAACCCATTGCAAGCTTAGCAGGAAATGAAAGTAATATATTAGTATGTGGGAAGGGCTGGTTCCACATGCCTTAAAAGATATGGCAAACAGCCCTCTCTTCAAGAGATCATAATAGATCTAACTGTATTGGACAACTTTAATCCAATCTCCAACCTCCCTTTGGGGGAAGGTATTGAGAAAGCAGTAAGCCTACAACCTCTAAGGATTCTGCGGGAAATAGATGAACTGGATCTGTTGCAGTCAAGGGTTAGGCTGAGCCATAGCATTAACTCTATTGGTCTCAGGATGGGATCAGCCTGGTCCTCTTTGAACTCTCATCAGCTTTTGATACCATGAGAGCTTTCTGAACCAGCTGAAAGTGTTGGAAATGGGTCATATTGGCCTCTAGAGGTTCTTCTTGTTTCTCTAAAACAGTTCCAATCAGTGTTGGAGTATGTGTGGGGGAACAGTTCTAGCTCCAGGTCTCTGCTTATAATGTACTGCTGAGCTTAACTTTCCCCACACTCTTATTTAATATCACATGAAATGATTAGATAACTTTATCTATTGATACAGGATCAAGTATCATGATCATGTACATTATTTCTACTCTACATCATCCTGTTGATCATTGATTCTTAACAAAGTTATGGTTCCTGATGGTTTCTGCCCACTCCATCGAATTTTACGAAATGAACATATTCTAGGTTCCCTGGGTGAAGCACTCTGACCTGGTAAATCCTAGGCAGGTTGCCTTTCCTGTCATGGTGCTTGATATGGTTAGCCCCAATTCTATTCGCCTTTTGAAAGCCTGTAAAGAGTTGGGTAATTCTGCCAGGCAATGGGCTGGGATGTTAGATACTGAGGTTGTGACATGGATGTATATGAAGTATGCATTTTGAGAATCAGGATGTATGGAGATGACTTGAGTTCTTCTTTGTGTTTTATGGTTGGTTATGTGTTTTTATTCTCTTTGCCACCTAGAGTTTCATTGAATAGATGGATAGATGGATATTTGATTAATATAATAACAATAAATAAATAAATGCATGTAAAAACATTACATAGAGTACACACAAACATTCATAGGAGCTGGTAAGTTGTGTATCCTAAGCCAGTCTTCCATCTGTATAACTGCATGAGCATCTTTAGCAATGGGATGAAAAAAGGTAATATGGTATTTCTGATTGTGTGTTTGAAGTCTTAATCTTATTTATGTGTGTTGTAACCATGATGTACAAAAATTGGTGTCAGATTCTGATAATGTGGTGAAAGTCACTCTTGACTTTTTTTTTTAAATGAACTTGTTAATAAAAGTCTATTAACAGAAAGAAAAAAGAACATAAAACAGAATCAAGAAATTTACAAATATAATAAAAGTAGATTTTTTTTCAATATTTCTTTAAGTGATTAAAATAACTACATTACAATTAAAACTACATTGTTTTAAAAATCTGAAAATTGCTATAAAACTTTAAACAAAGTTGATAAACATCAGATTACAAAGACAGGATACCATGAATCATTAAATGAAATTGTAAACTCAGACAAATTGTGTGTTTACTAAGAGAAGTCTTTTCTAATTTAAATGGACTTATGTATTAAAGGCCCTGTCACATCAGCTGACAGATGCAAAACATATGTAAAAAGGACACAGCGGACGAGAAAATGTTCCATCTGTTGTTATCCGCTCTGCCCCGGAATTGGCATAAAGAGAACCGACAACAACGGAAAGGAACGGACAGGGAGAGAGTAGCCGAGGATGTTAAGTGGATTGCTCCACGTGAAGGCCTTAGTGGATAGTAAGCGGTTGAACGGACATCCGCAGGGCTTCCAGGGAGCACAGCAAAGCGGGTGGAGGAACCGGATGCAGAGCGGATGCCTTAGCGTGATGACGCAGATGCATCACGGAATCTCCTAGCGGATGCTTAGCAAATGCCTAGCAGATGCAAAAGCGTTCCACTGTTGGCATTGTGGGGAGGAGCATTGCATCCCAGCCCCGTGGATATAAAAAGTGATCAGCTCGCAAGCCAGGTCACCCATTCAGAGGAAAGGGGACCTGCTGCCAGACACATCTCCAGCCAACCAACCATGGGGAAGAAGAGGAAGCCTGTGCCTTACTTCCTGCCAGCCCTTGGCAAAGAAGGACAGGGCCACCCATCCCACCCCTGCGTGCACTGACCTGCTTCTGCTGGGCCTTTCAGCTGCCTTGGTGCTGGACTCTGCTTGGTTGCTGGGGCTTCTGCTGGTGCTGCTCCTGGTGCTGATGCTTCTTGCTGGTGCTTACTCTGGCTGGTGCTGCTTCCTGCTGCTGGTTGCTTCTGCTGGGTGCTTACTCTGCTGGTTCTTGCTGCTCCTTGGTTGGTGCTTTCTGCTGTGTGCTTACTCTGCCTGGTTGCTGCTCCTGGTCCTGCTGCGTGCTGCCTGGACCTGCTTGGTGCTGCCTGGTTGCTGCTGCGTGCTGCTGCTGCTGCGTGGTGTGGGTGGACCAGCCCCATAGAACTCTAAAACCCTACTGATGAGGCCCAGAAGGCCCTGCCAGAGGAAGGAAGAGGCAATTCACGCGGATAGGGATATGGAGACAGTACTCCATCGAAGAGGGAACATGAGGATGAGTGATCAATGGCTAGGGTAGAAACCTTTCTGGTGGAAGGACACAGGCTCTATCAAGACACAAGCGGAACCAGGCGCTTGGAGAGAGAGGCGGAGAGCCTGGTTACACTCGGAGGTTCCTCCCTTGCGGTGGTGGAAGCACTATGGCACACCTGCGTACGGGAAGCTGCCACTTCAGAAGTCTGGGCCAGCGCCGCCAGTCAAGCTCAACCGACCGGGAGACCTATGTGATGGCAAAGTGCAGCTTCCTGGAGGGTGAGGTCCGCCACCGAGAGCATCCCCTTCTGACAACCCTTCTCTCTTCAGGCAGCCCACAGAGAGCCAGGTCCTCTTCCGCCAAAGAGTCAGCTCTGCTGTCTAGCAGGTATCCTGTGGAGCATTCCCACGATGGAGACCCCGACAGCTGCACTCCCGTGGCAGTACACGTGGAGGACCCCCTGACGCACGTGGGAAGCAAGGAGAGGGCACTGCCACCAGGACCAACCCACAACTGTCCACCCCCAGCTCCACCTCCACAGAAAGCAGGCAGAGAGGCAGACCGGAGGGGACAGAAGCCACCCACTGTCCTGCTGGAGATCAGGGACACCATCAAAGGCTGCTAGATTCCTCTCCCAGCTGGTACCAAACCGACATAACCATCCTCTAACAGACCTTCCTCCACCTACATCAACCAGGACCCTCATGGACATGCCGGAATCCCAAGTAACCAGGTGATCAAGGAGAGGATCACAGCGTCTTCTGTACACCCTCAGGGCCCAGCTGAACCTGCTCCGACCCAGTCCAGGTCTGCTCCTTCCACCCCAGGTTGATTCACAGCCCTTCCTAAGGCTTTCCACAGCGCCCTCACCTACCAAGGCTACGGCTACCAGGAGTTCCAGCAAACCCACAGGGCAGCCCTTCCCAGCCAGTCACAGGTTCATCGCATTGCCACCGTGCCACCCGATTGCCACCAATTGCCACCGATGCCACCGACACACCGATGCCACGGATGCTACTGATGCCAACCGATGCCCACAGATGGCAACCCACGCCTCACCTTGCTTCACTTGGCCAGACCAGACAGTCCCCACTACACTTCCTCCTTCCTCCACCCCACAGCCAAGGCCTGGCCTCAGAACATCTGTCATTGGTCTTGGACTGACACCCCATGTCATGGAGGAAGGGCTCCCAACATCACAGGAGTATGCCAGCTCTCTGAGAGCTTCCTACTACCATCCCTGTTGTCCTCTCAGGGCCAGGCCACCCCAATTGGGTTGCTCAGACCAGCACTTCCAGCCACTGCCACCTCCACAGCACCTGGACTCTTACCCCTGAGACCTGGGCACGCCTCAGAGTGAACTGAGAAGAGTGCCAGAGACTGGGTTGCTACTGTTGACTTTATCTTTGCTTGGACACTTTACTTGCGGTCATTTTGGCTTTACAGTTTGTTATTAATAAAGTTCATGTCCCTTCCACGTCCATTTTGCTTTTCCTCCCTGTGTCCGTTTTCCGCTGGAGCGCGCATGCAAGTTGCGCGGGAATGCGCAGCGGATGCTAGCGGCATTAGCGGACGCCGTTACGGATGATGAATGGACGTCTAACGGATGTTCCCCGTATGCATAGCGGATGGTATAACAGATGCATTGGATACATTTTTCCGCTCAAATAGTTTTTGTGGCAGCTCAAAACTTATTGAGCAGGATGAAATGTCAGTTAGACGGATTGCTGAACGGATGGAGGAGGATAAAAACTGACGCAGTGAGTACAGAACGGAAGCATCACGTAAAACCAACGGATGGCAAGTTATGTTTAATCTCCATTTTACACCCTCTTATCCCATGCATTGGTGCTGGTGTGTGACAGGCTTTTAGTCGTTTATATATGAGTATAGAAAAGCCTATCAGTCTTCCAAGAAAAGTGCTTAACAAAAATACATTTCTAGCAGTGCAATCAAAGAAAGCAAAGGGCTTTGCATATTAAGGGCTTTTATTTGCACTGTTCTCTCTTTTACATTTTTTTATTGATTAAGTTCTCTGATATGTACACCAAGAGAGAACAAGGTAAAGATTTTTAAAAGGTAACTGAGAAATGAATTCTTTTGTTCATGCTATTCAAGGATCTGTAACCAAAGCTGCATCTTTCAGAGTGGACACAGAGGCAAAGTAACTAGTGTAGACTCCATAAAAGCCAACGTGATCCTCATGATTATATATTTTTGTTTAGAAACGACAGATCCCACAGATTGATCTTGCACATATAAAGATTGTTTTTTTAAAAAAGAATGAGAATGGGAGGAGATAGAATCCTTTACAATCACTAACCTTTAGGAAAGTTATTTCTATTTGATATTTGGGAAAAATAGCTTTCTGTTGAACTAATCTTATTCTTTTGTCTTCATATTTTTGTATGCAAATTTTGATCCATAAAACCATTCCAGTAGAGTTGCTAATGGATTCCATGAATTATATCCCTGTCTCTATCATACTAGATGTAGCATCATTAATCACAGTATTTTGATTTGAAAACTGCAAATTATCATTTTCTTTTGCATCCCTTGGTACTACAAAAGCACATTTTAATAGAAGAATGTGCCCCATTTTATTTTTTGAATCAATATTTAACACTATATCTACTGAAATCTCACTGGGATGTTGGAGGGGGGAAAGTGATATCTCCCCATCTTTTAAAGTCTTATACGTCTGCAAATACCAAGACTCCCCTATATATGCTGCTTTTTATTATTATTTTTAGTAACCCTTTTGACTCTGTCAGCATTTATAGTTTATGAGAGATAATTATTTTTTTGAATGCCTATATGGAATCCTAAATTTTTACAGTTCAAAATATAGAACATATTTTCTCACCTCTGTGATGTACATAGTTCCTTTCCCTCAAAATAGAGCAAATCTAGTTATTTCTAAGTAACAGCCCTTGCGTCATGTCAGAGAATTTGGCTGAAAACAGACAAGCTTGATGCCTGATATCTCAGTTGAGTTTTCTACCTTCTTCCATTTAACAAAATCTATATCTCTTTCTTTCTCTATCTTTCATCATCCATCTGTTCATTCATTCATCCTTTCATTAATTCAATTTGTATAGCCACCCACCTCAAAGCACTGACTCTGGGCAGCAAACAATCATAAAAACAATCAAAATAGTTAAACAGTTAAATACAAAAAAAGAAATTAAATATAAATATATATCTGGTGATTATACAATGCTTTCCCCCAATTATGTCCAATTTGTCACCTTTCTTCTATTGTACATAGCCTTCTTACATCCACCAGCCTAGAGCGAGGGATAAATATTTAATACCTTTCTGAATCCCAATAGGGGCCCATTGTTATGCAATTTGTTCCCAGTATGCCTTGCTGCCATTTGCATTTCAAACAAGAGAACAAGGAGGGATAGACATTTTTTCCACTATATGACATGAAAGCTGAGCCAGAGCCTCCTGATAAAGAACAGTGCAGATTCTAGTTTGTGATTCATTCATAATACTATGATTGTCCCACTCAAAACCATTTCAGCAATGAACAAGTGTGACTCAGGTGGTTCATTCAATTCAGAGGACTTGGTGTGTCCCTAGCAGAAGCCAGCAGAAGACATTTTCTCATAAAAACAGTACCAGTGAACAAACACACTCACAGAATTCCAAATTTTGATACCCTTTGAGTGAGCTGAGCCGTGGAGTCTTGCCACCATTCCCTTCCTGCAACAAAAAAGAAAAAAAGATACATATTTCCCCTCTTCAGCTTTTTCTCTTTTCTTGTGTTTTATGGGTTTGCAAAACACAAACTTTTGTTAGGCCCCTGGTTTACAAGAAATTAGCCAATGATTCCAAAGAAGGATATAAGGATAATTCGCATTATCACAAATTATTTTATACTACCATATTTTTCTCAGCCTTACGAGATAGACCAAACAGGGAATGTGACCAGATGTAATGGTATGTGAGAATCATCTTGAGGGCATGCTGAGAAGAGCTTGTTGCAGGCCACGTTGGCGTTCCATCTTATGGCTCACGGTGTGGGAAGTTCCACTCTGTGATCCCACTGCTCTGCAACTTTCTTCCAGCTTCTTCACTGGAGGCGCACTGGAGGAAGCTCCTCCAGTATTCTTCGATGATTGGCCTGCGACCACTTCTCTGACCACATGCTGATGTTGTTGGTTGCACGCCTCCAGCCGTACTTGCTGTTCCTCACGTGGTCCCTGAGGCCAGTGGGCGCGGTCAGTGACCACTTGAGGTCCAGGGTCCAGGCTAGGCCGGAAGTTGGTTTTTGCCTGGTCACCTGGTCTCACGCCGCTCCCACATCTTCGTCAAAGCATGGTTGCGCATCCTCATGAAGTTCTGGAATGCCGAGTGGTCTCTCCTCACTCCACCAATTCAGCTTGTGTACGTCCTACTCCGCTCTTCTCGCGATCCATCTTCAGACCCACCACACTGTCTTGACGCCTCCTTTCTCTTCGCTAGAACAGCGTGAAGAGCTGTATGAGGGCTTCACAATGTTGTAAACGATGGCGGCTACCAAAAGAGCGTGCGGCATCAATGGTGGAGATTACGTGATGCTTGGAAGGAAGCAGAGCCAGCATGAAGGCTGCAGAGGTCTGCACAGAGGGTGCTTGGACCTGAAAGTGAGATACAGGATTTCTTCCCCTTTTTGTAGAGATATCATTTTCGCTAGGTGTCCTTCTGCCATCCTCTAGACATTCCTTAACAATTAAATCGAGATACGTCCCCGTAGACGAACGTTTTTTCCGTTTTTAATGTTAAATGCGACTGCACTCCACTTTCATCTTTCAACGTCCGTGCTTACTAATGCCTGCATGTCCATGTCCACGTCCATTTCGCTTCCTCCCTGTGTCTGTTTCCGGGAGCGGATGTGAGTGGCGCAGATGCATAGCGGATGGCCAGCGGATAGAGCGGATGCGTAACGGAACAACACGAGTAGAACAGGTGTTCCCCTATAGCCGTAGTGGATGTATAACGGAGTGTTGGATTACTTTATGTCAAAAAGTTTGTGCAGCTCAAAACTTTTTGAGCGGATGAAATGTCAGTAGACGGATGCTGGATGGATAGAGAGTATGAAAAACGGACGCAGTGAATACGGAACGGATGCATTGCGTTAACCAATGGATGGCAAGTGTTTCTCACCATTTTACATCCTCTTTCCATCCGTCGATTTAATGTAGAGAGCAACAAAATTGTGGATGTACCAGTAATCCATATATTCAATTATTATATATCCTGACTTCTTTGATGTCTTTGCAGGTGCCCCTATCTATGAGTATTTTATTGCATACTAAAAGGCTGGGAACCATACATGTGGGTCTCCTCCAAAGTCCTTTATGAATGTCCTTCCTCATTCAGTGGTTGATAGTGCCATGCTTCATTTTCTGATGTTACTATATTGATAACAAGAAAGACTTCTGCATTCGTTTGCTTGAATATCAGAAAAAGTGTGGACGTAGTACAGTCTTTTTAGCATTTGAAAATGTTGATAGATTTAGAAATTGAAGGGATTTCAGAGGAACAAAGTTGTTAGTTCAGGGGTGTCAAAATCATTTTCATTGAGGGCTGCATCAGGTTGTGTTTAATCTTGGGGGCCAGAAAGGCATGGCCAGGGTGGGTGTGGTCAGGGTGGACATGGCCACCTCAACGTCACTCGTGTTGAAGATGCCTGTGTTGGCTCAAGTGCTCTGCAAGCAAAAAGGGAGCTCAGAAGGCTGCGATGGCCTATTGCAACCCTCTGGTAATGAAAATGGAGCTCAGGAGGGCTCCTCCTGAGATCCATTTTTACTGGCAGAGGGTTGCAGGAGACCATCACAGCTACCCAAGCTCCCTTTTCACTTGCAGAGGCACCACAGGTAATTCCTTTGCTGCTTCCAGGGCAACCTCATGGCCAGATCTAAGAACCTCATGGGCCAAATCTGGCCCACAGGCCTTGAGTTTGACACCCCTGCACTACTTTATCATTTAACCCTCTTTAGTCTAATCTACTGACAAATTATTTGGCTGACGCCTGCAGCATTCCCAATCTACTAGACTGAAGTAGATGGATAGAAACTATTGGGAGAAGAAAGTCCCTTAATTAGCCTGATCCCAAGCCATGTAGGACAATAAAAGTGACAACCAGCACCTGGAAAAACACCAGCAACCAACGCAGCTCCCATAGCAGTGGTGTTACATATGCCACATAATTGGCACCATTAATTACCAATGCAGATGCATTTTACATCAGTTGATGCATGCTTCCTTTTCAACCTTTTCTAAAAAGGGGAAGTTGAGGATTGGACATAAATTGTATGAAATTATATTATCATGATACAATATGTTTTGTCTAGGAATGTTTGGTTTCTATTTACATTGTTGTTGTTCAGCCTGTTTTTATTCTATAATAGTTTGCATTTTCTTTCTTCCTTCCTTCTTTCTGTAATTTAGTTCTTATTAACTAATCACTGGTCTGTGCAGCCTTAATGATGTCTCTGCAGTCATCCCAGAGGTGATACAGGTAATTGGCTTTTGAACCATTTCTGTGGTTACTAACATTTGATGAATGAAATATGTGTGAAACTTCTTTTTTAATCTGTTTAACATGAGAAATTCTAAATGTAAATAGAAAAGTCTGGATATTTCTGAACATAAAAAAGGTGTTGAAAGAATATTGTAAAATAGCACAACATATTATAAATATGAAACATCTAGAGTGCCACTGGTGGAAGAAAAGGAACAAAGGCAAATGAACATGAACTAAAGCTGGTATTGATCTTATCTCGTAAAAAGGTAAGGGTGGTAAAATATAATTATTTCTCCACACACACACTTTCTCTCTGTCCCCATTTGCTTTTGCTCCTCTCTTACATTGCCCTTAGCTGCTGAACTGCTGAACTGCTCTTTTAATCTCCTTTGCCCCTGCAACACTCCTCATACCCTGGAATTTCTCTAACTGAAAATGTCTTTTTTTTTTCTTTCAAGCATTGTTCTCCAACTTAGTGATGAAAAAAAATCATTTCTCTTTCTTTGCAAAAGAGTCTATATGTAGCCCTATATTGGATACATACTTCTGCTCATAAACAATTTTTAACAATTCATAAAGGATAGGAAATAAAATTATAAGGAATATTTGAAGAGTAATTAATCCTCGCATGTCCCTTTTATTCGACAATATTGTCCCATGCACCTTAAATCATTATTATATCCATTATAATCTTTGGTTTTCTCCAAAATGATGCACCAAAATATTTCTGACCAAATCAACATATACGGACATGCTATCTCAGTTCCTTATGCTTTTTCAGGCTATTTCTCTATTGACTCAAATTAGTATCAATTGCATAACAAATTCTGACTATACACAAATGTGCATCCAAACCTAGAGATTCTACAAAAGAAACTAGATTTGATTGAAATACTCCTTTACTGCATATTTATAACTTCAAATAATATAGATACAAAGTTATCCTGTTTGTTAAAGCAGCAAGCAAAAAGATAATTTTCAGAGATGAACTAACTGACTGGCTGATTGATTATATATGCTTTTATGCCACTTCAGTTGAAGTTGTAAGTGACCCAAGCAACAGTAATAATAATAACATAATCAATAATATAAAAACAATATCTGCCTTAACATTTAACAATAATTCAAGTCATAATCATCTGTCATAAAGCATAGCATAATAATTCATCAGAACCTTACATATCCCAAGTATACATGACACACACAGTTCTCACATTTTCAAGAACTTTCTAAATGTCAAAAGAAAGAGTGATTAAGTTACATCTAGAGAGAGGGCATGAGTATTAATGACATGCCTTGGATTGATAAATATTCTACTAGAAGAAATCATTGTCTGATATAACCATATTCCAAGCCAGATAATTCTTTAAAGTTTAACTTAGTTCAACTATAGTTCCTGAACTGTACTTGGAATACATCAACAATTTTCAACACTTATCTTATATAATAATGCCAAGTTGTTCCCGATAGTACATAGGGTATTGACGTTGCACTAGTTGTATTTTGTGGTTGTAGTTTGTATGCATACTTTGCAAGCATATTTTCATTTAAAGTATATTATGGTACTATACTATACTATACTATACTATACTATACTATACTATACTATACTATACTATACTATACTATACTATACTACACTACACTACACTACACTACACTACACTACACTACACCACACCACACCACACCATACCATAGCATACCATACCATACCATACCATACTATGTCTTCTTATCAAAGGATGAAACATCATGACTTACCTTGGCAAAGATCTTATGATATTTTACAGTTATAATTTGTATTTTATTATACCATAATATTACATGATATAGCTAACTTGTGACTATTGATATTTTATATGTAAAATAGATTTTTCCCTTCTTTTCATAGTCTATTTAATTTTTTTAAACCTTTTTCTGTTTCTCTGTCTCTCTCTTTTAAGATTAAGAGTTCTGTTTAACTGTGAAATTTTTCATGTGTTTTGGTGTTGTGTCTATATTTAATGTTTTGTATTTTATTTCTAAATTTAAATGTTAAAAAGCTTCTTTTGGGGGGAACCTAGCCATCTTTGAAACAATCTGATGGGAAGGATGAATCACAGAATCATCTACAACGGGGTGCCAAACTGGCGGCCCACGGTCTGGATGCGTCATGCACAGCCCATGCCCATCCCAGTTCTGTGAATGGGAAAAATGCTGTGAAACATGAAGGGACAGCAACGTGATGCAGTTTGACACCCATGGTCTATAATGATGAGAAATACCCAAGGCATTTAGCCCTTGAATTCATTTAGAATTAGCCTCTAGCTAGGCAGGTCTATTGAGGTGATGAAAGCAAGGTTTTCATGTGTAGTTTACTGGGATGAGTTTGAACCTCATAGTCATATGGATAGGATCCTTGGATTCCCCTCCTGGTTAGTGAAACTGCTTTGATGGATTCATATAGTTCTGTGAGGTGGAAGCAGATAAAAAACCACCAAAAGATTCATTGATCCAAGGAAAACAAGGTTTTATTCACGTGTCTG
>BHFT01002577.1:0-17627 GCA_004320025.1 Laticauda laticaudata | reverse complement strand
ACACACACACACACACACACACACACATATATTGGCAGTTCTCAAAGGGGTGGAAATGCTTTGTTTTCAATTTGGCACAGGCTACCCTCTTATAAGAGACTGCAATTAGTGCAAATTTATTTCAGCTTCAGCTTTTAATGGAAAACAGGGTAAAATGGATTAAATAAACACATTCAGCCTTAGAAGAAGGAAGAAAAAAAGCAGTGGGCATCTGGTGTGTCCCTGTTAAAATTAATTGAGAAGCCTGACAATTTGGGGCCTTCAAGTCAAACTTGTGCTAAGACTCACTACTCTTAAAAGTTGCCTCTGGTGGAAGATGGCCAGGCTGGGGCAAAAACCTGGGTAGGAGCTATTAGAATATGTGGAAGGCTGGTGCTGATTGGGGGACAGCTTCTGAGGGCAGGTCCTGAGTGCTGGCTGAGCAACAGCCTTGATGGAGAGCTCTCCAGAATTCAAGCTTCAGATGACATCAGGAGTGCATATGTGTCACATGTCCTGAAGGTGCTTTTCCAAAAGGCAACTGGGCTTTCTTGGTTTTGTTTTTTCCTTGAAAATGTTTTGCTTCTTATGCAAGAAGGTTCTGAGGAAGTTTCATGAGAGAGAAGCGAAATATTTACAAGGGAAAAAAACTCCAAGAAAATCCAGTTGCTTTTTGGAAGAGCACCTTTGGGACAATCATGACCTCGAAATCAGGGATGTCAAACTGGTGGCCCGCAGGCTGGATGTGTCACACACAGCCATGCCCACCCCAGCTCTGTGAAAAAACATCACAATACATCACATGATGGCAACTTGACAGTGCCGTCAAGTTATACCTATGACCTAGGTGATTGAGAATCTGAATAGACATATGTGCCACATCCTTTGTATCCAGAGGTGCATTCCCTTGCTGGGAAGGTCTGCTGTAAGAACCTGCAACCCTCCTGCCTCCAGCCTGTGCCCTTCTTTCTCAGAATGGCCATTGTCTTGCATCCTGAACAATGCCATCCTGGTTGGATCCCCCTTTGGCTGTACTGGGATGTCTTGAAGTGGTGAGTTTCAGACTCAGGAGGAAACCTGCTCTTCCAAGTATTCTTTCTCCCTCCTCATGCTTTCCCAGAAAGTACTTTTTAGAATAACAGAGTTGGAAGGGATCTTGGAGGTCTTCTAATCCAACCCCCTGCCTAGGCAGGAAACCCTACAATACTTCAGACAAATGGTTATCCAACATTTTGTTTTAAAAACTAAAAACTGTTGAAACATTCATGACTTCTGGAGGCAAGTTGTTCCACTGATTAATTGTTCTAACCATCAGAAAATGTCTCCTTAGTTCTAAGTTGCTTCTCTCCTTAATTAGTTTCTACCCATTGCTTCTTGTTTTTCCCTCAGGTGCTTTGGAGAATAGCTTGACTCCCTCTTCTTTGTGGCAGCCCCTGAGATATTGGAACACTATTATCATGTCACCCCTAGTCCTTCTTTTCATTAAACTAGATTATACCCAGTTCCTGCAACCATTCTTCATATGTTTTAGTCCCTTAATCATCTTTGTTGCTCTTCTATGCACTCTTTCAAGAGTCTCAGAGTTTTTTACATCATGATGGCCTTACCACACTTGGTAAGGTGGGGGAGATGAAGTTGACCTAACTTTGCAGCTGTGTTTTAGGCTATAAGAGAATGGCCATATTGGGGAAAAATGGACAGGATGCAACAGTGACCAAGCCAACCTGCCCAAGTGGAGCATGCATCTCCTGATGGTATAGAGAATAGAACACAATCTCTGCCTTTTGGGGATGAAAATGTGTCAGAGATAAGTTGATCTTGGCCTAAACTTCAACAGTGCCTTGATGTGCCTTTTGAACAGTTTTATGGCTATAGATTTTGTACATTATTTACAGTTTGTGTATGTAGGTAGGCTTGTCTAAAAGACGTCTATTGCTTTTTCTTCCCTTAAATGAATGTAATTTATCCTTGGATATTCCAAGAGGAATAGCTACTGGAATAAAGTTCAACTCTGAAAAGAATTTGGTAGGTAAAAGAGGACAGCTTAGCTGGTTTTAGATAAATGGTCAGTTTAAGAAAAGAAAACCCAGGTGGTGGTGGTTTTCTCTATTACATTTTATGTAGGCCAGTTGCTAAAGAATCAGACAAAGTCCAACCAATTAGATAACTTCTATGAATTCTGTGAGCCAAGATCATGATGTATACAGGAATGAACTAAGACATCCAAAGCAAAACATAGAAGCTAAAGCATGTCACATAATTTGGCTCTAATGCAGATATGATTTCCTCTCTCTAAAATATAACTACAATAAATCATATAACTCATATTTCACTTNCACTCTTCTTTCATAACAGCTCAAATGGGCAGCCTGAAACTGCTGCCTCGCTGTCTAATGATAGGGCTGACATATTAAACATAGGTTTTATACGTAAGCTACATGTACAAAAAAAAGAAACATCAGAAAATATTGTGTGAACCAGTTCTGATTCTAGACCTTTGCCCCCTACAAGATGAGTTTCATTTTTCCAGCTAAGCACACTGAATGTTGAGAAGGCAAGAAACATGAGAAATATCCCAAGAGATTCTTAATTGCAATAATATGTTTGATTTGCTTCAATCTTCTTCCATTTAAAGTCTGAAAGCCTTAGCTGGACTGGAACATAGTTTGCAGTATTAGGGGAATCACATGAGACAATGATGTGAATAGCAAGACAAAAACGATGTGGAAATTAATGAGAGAGAAAGTGCAGACCAATGTTTGATGTACCATGGCAATTATATTTCCAAGAGATTTGCTTGCACACTATTCAGTTAACCTCATGAGCTCAGAAATAATTTTATGCAAGAGTGAGAGACTCTGATGCATATTTGGAACAGGACCAAGAATATACGCAAAAATTATACTCTCTGACTTGCTTCAGCAAATGTTAAGAAAGTTCCAAAAATATTTCAATGAAGTAGCTATTTAAGAATCTACATAAAATGGAAAAAATATGTTTGTTTTGAGCTCAGAACAAACAATCCCCCTGAATGTACTCGCCAAAGTATTTAAAGTTGACTATTTAATAAAGTTGAACATGACTTGTGTGTTCTGGATTCCATATAGGACAGTGGTTCCCAACCTTTTTTTCGCCCCACACCCCTAAAGAAATTTCACTTGAACCTCGCACCTCCTGAAATATATGGTAAATATATGGTAGGATTGAATTATTTAATTATTAAATATATGGTAGGATTGAATCTTTTCAGCTATGTATGTGACGGCCACTAAATAACGATATTTAACTCTAAAATGAAAACAAAGTTCGACAATTGCAAAAGAAATAAAAATGCCAACATATAGCCAATATCCTATTATTTACCACTAGGGGGTGTGACCACCCCAGATTGGGAACCCCTGATATAGAACAAAAGTCAAATTGTTTTGAGTGTTTTGGTCATAAAAAAGGAACTTATCCAGTCGTGGGATTCAGCTGGTTTGCACCATTTTGGGTGAACTGATTATTAAATTACCCCTGCTGCTATCAAAGTGGATCCTGGGTGCTGCCCTGCAATGGAGAAATGGGTGAGAATTCTCTTGAGGGAAGGAGAAGGCCACTTTCCTTCTTTCTTCTCCCTGCTCCTTCCCTTGTGCCTGCTGTTCTGTTTCCCATTTCTCCATTGTGATGCAGTGCCTAGGGTCCACTTTGATAGCAGTGTGTGTGTGTGTGTAATTTAACAACCAGTTCACCCAGATTGGTCATCATAAGAGGCTTGTCCCGCATGTGTGGCAGAGCTGTATGATGTGGGTGGGCCATGCCTCCCATGATAGCCAAACTGACGCTGGGTGAACTAGTTGTTAAATTATTTGAATCCTACCACTGAGCTTATCCCTTTATAAGCAAGGTTGTAATTCCTGTTACTTACCATAAGCTATATGGCCTAATTTCAAATAGTACATGAAGTTTCAAATATAAAATGTAAGGTTAATACCAACCAAGTGAAACATGTTTGTGAACACAGTCTTTTCAAGCGATGAGGTAAAGTTATTGCAACCCAGTTGAGAGACATCATTCAACTATCGTCACTGTCGTTTATGGGTGAAAGGAAGATGGATGGTAAAGGTCTGGATGGTGAGATCAGGGACTAGGCCTCAGTCTTTTTCTTGTGACAAGACTGAAAATGTCAGCAGAAGGAATTCATCTAGTACAGGGGTGTCAAACACGCAGCCTGTGGGCTGGATGCATCACATGTTGGCAACGCCCAACTCCAGTTTAGTTAAGGAGAAAAAGTTGTGATACATCACGTGACAACAACATATTGTGAGCTTGACACTAGAAGGAGATGAGTTGTCGCACCAAATCTGTATCCAGGTGTGAGTGATGGATATTGTCATTTCAATATCTAGTAAAATGCTCTCTCATTGGGGGCATTGGTTGGTGGGAAGAGACAAATTTGGATAAATCTAAGATGGAATAGAAATTCAATAACAATGCTGTAGAATGACAGCCAATGAGCACTGTGAACTCACCGTGATGAATATGTTTTCTTATCTGCATTATATTTACGAACCTCAGGCATGTTACTTATTTTTAGAAAATTTCTCCAGAATGTTGAAGACAGACAACCAGTAAAATGTGGAACTGCCTTCTTGTTGTTTCTTTCTCTTGTTCAGGAACAGCATATAAAATTTATATTGGAAAATGATATGGCATCGCTATATATGATCACCCCACTTATTCCCAATTTGTTTCCAGCTATACTTCAAAGTAGTGATTTGGCTTTGGAACTGGATTCATACCAGACTGTCTCTCCCATCAAGCTCTAATCTATCCCATGGCTTCTTGCAGGGAAGGATTAATGGGGTTCCTGAACCCACCTAAAACTGAAACTGCTCTAGAAATTGTAGGAGAAAAGGCTTGAACACTTATTTATTTGTTTGTTTGTTTGTTTGTTTGTTGGATTCCCCCCATAAATAGTGAAAGAGTGGTTTACAATAAACCCACAGTGCAATAAAATATCCCCAATAGAAAATAAATGAGGACAACAATATAACACAAGCCACTCTTTGCAAGCAGAAATCTACAACTGCCAATGTCAATTTATCCCTCAAAGGCTCAATTTTTAACAGATTGCAGAAAGACGGAAGTGTGAGGAATGACTAAATTTAGGAGTGTGTGTGTGGGTGTGTGGGTGTGTATGTGAAGCCTATTCCAAAGTGCAGGTACAACATCTCTAGGAATTCTCACTTTATGGAAGCCACTAGTAAATGTTCTCAGTATGTATATATTGGGCAGATCAAAAAGGGCTGGAGAATACAATCAGTTGGAACAATATCTTGGCACCTAACCATGTAGGGCTTCAAAAGTGTGTTAAACAGGGGTGTCAAACTCACATCGTCCCATGACATATCAGGACTTTTTCTCCCTTCACTAAACTGGGGGGGTGGGCATGGCCAGCATGAGATGCATCCAGCCTGTGGGCCATGAATTTGACACCCCTGATGTAAAACAATGTGAAAGTGAATGTGTGCAGCTGCTTCTATTGCTCAGTTAATAGACTCAAGGCAGCTGAAGTCAGAGACACATGGGGTGCCCCTTTTCTGTCATCCAAAGGATGAGCAGATTCCCAAGGATCATATTTTTCCCCCTGCTAATTACTTGTGATAGTCATTAGAAAAAATGGTAATGTGGGAGGATTCTCCTATGAGAATCCCAGAAAGAGTTTACTCCATCAAACCTCACTAGATTTTATCATGGTTTCCAGCAATCTTCTTTCCTCTCTTTTATCTTTCCAGTGAGCAAGGAAAGAGTGATGATCAATTCAAAATGGAGGTCTCTCTTGAGAATTTTAGGTTTTTCTAGCCAATTCTTAGTTGTTTTGGAACCACATCTAAAAAAAAAATGCAAGTATTTATTTGAATGATGTTCCTCATAGCTTGTACATACCAGGTTCATTCATCTCTGGAGCAATTAATTGGATGCTGTTCAGGAATATTACTGGCACAGAGTGAGAATGCTTAACAATAATGTGGAATATTACCAGTCAAGCTAAGCTAACTGATTACAGAGTACAGTTTGCACTCCTGGCTTTAACAGTCTATTATGAATCTTTCATTGGCTGTTGCCACTGGCTCGAGATAGGGAACACAGAGTCTGAATTTTCTGGACCAAGAAGGAAATTGCTCATTTAACAGCTTCTCTAGAATAGGAACAAAACCATTTTTAAACTTTGATCAATGGAGGGAGCTAAGGAGAAATGTGAAACCTTGGAAGAGAAGGCAGATGGCATGGCTTCTCCCACCTTACCTTGATACAGGCATGCTTATTGTCCAAGTGTGTGAAAGCAGAAGAAAAGCAAGTGCATTCCCCTTCTGGGCATAAGCTTGTCAGGATGTGCCTCTATTCTCTGAGGTTTCCCCCACTTTCTGTTCTTTGACTGAAATTGATCTTTGAAATCTGCAGGAAGGCTTCATATCTGGGGGCTTTTTGCCTTGTTAAAAGTGGGGGCCAAATTCTCCTTGCTTAAAATTAAAATAGACTTTGTTTGATACCCTGATACTGCTCAGGCTAGCTCACTGAGCATAGGAGTCTTCCAGGCATTTGGGATGGCTTAGATCAGGAGTGTCAAACTCATGGCCTGTAGGCTGGATGCATCATGTGCTGGCCCTGTCCCCGCTTGGTTTAGTGAAGGGGGGAAAAAGTCCCAATATGTCATGTGACATCACGAGTTTGACACCCCTGGCTTAGATGGATGCCTTAAATAAAGGTAGCAAACTAAAAAGGCAGGAAGCAATGGAGAGAACATTTCCCTTTTGAGTTCATTCAGAAGTTTTTGTATCCATAACAACAAGTGCAAAAACTGTATAGTTGTGGGATAAATGGAGAGAGATGTTGGCATCCCTCTTCTGAGTTGCCAAAGATTCAATTGTTTCTTACGGTGTATGAAATTATTAGGAGCTGTGTGCCATTACATTTTCTTTGCAACAGCTGCTATTCTGCTACTTATTGTTGTGGTTCTCTGGCAGCCTGTGCAGATGGCAGCAGAATCGGACAGTAGGGAAGAATGGGAACCAGTCCGGGAGTCTGGAGAAGACTCAGACAAGGGTCCTGCGATCGATGCAGAAGCGGGGCCAGGACCATCTGGAAGTGGTGTGCTGACTCCGGAGCCTCTGGAGTCTGGCAGCAGCAAGGCAGAGGAACAAGGGATGCCTGTTCCCAGTGCACATGTGCACAGAGCTGCTAGAAAGCAACAGCAGCTGAGACAAAAGGGGTGACTCGGGAGTAAGGCTTGGAAGTGATTACCCCTCCCATAAAATATAAAGGACATGCAAAGGTAGAGAAACCTTTGCAGGAAGCAAAGTCATTCGCTCTGTTCGGATTAAGCCTTGAAGCTCTGTGTGGACTTCGTACTTTGGTTGGTTTTTTATAGTTCATTTGGCACTTTAGTTGTTGGCAGCAATTCAAAGGAGAGAAAGGTGGGTGCTTATCTCAAGGGACTATTTACAGGCTGGGAATGAACATAATTCCCATTGTTGAAGTAAAACAGGAGTTGTTTTAACTAAGCGTGTGCTTAATTATGGTCTCAGGAAGCCTTGGTCAGAACAGTTACTCCTGTATCTTTGCTAGTCCAAATCAGGGATCTCCAAACTTGGCAACTTTAAGACTTATGGACTTCAATTCCCAGCCTGGCTACTTGACAAATTCTGGGAGCTGAAGTGCACAAGTCTTAAGTTTAGAGATCCATCCTCTAAATGATGGGAGTGTGGATTGAATTACCTATCTGTAATGATAGGTTACAGATAGGTAATGATAGGTTACAGATAGATAGCCACACTGTATATGTGGCTGCAATTGATGCAAGTTGAATGCAAATGATATTTTTAGCTTTCTGTGAATCCATGTGGTTGTTAGCAATCTTTGCAGGTAATCTGGGAGAGGCCCATAGACACATAACACCTATATGAAAAACCGGGATTACCAAAGTCTGTAACCGTAGATAGGTTTATTATGATGATCAAGCCAATTGGCTCACAGTCTCCCTTCTGATATTTGCAGACCTCTAGACAAGCGTCACACAAATATGCAAAAATTTAGACATGCGTGCAAGGCTTTTAGGGTTTTGTTTAGCATAGGATGTTGTTTCAGTATAGGCCACATCTCTTCTCCATTTTAGCCCTGATCATGAGTAAGTAAATGCTGGAATAAAGATGGATATTCTAATGACACACACAGTTTGAAGCAGTAATGGGGTTCATGGAAAAGGTGAAATGGATGATTGACATGGTCAGTCAGGAAAATAATGCATTAATTTACATCTCTGTTCTGACATTTTCAGCTGTAATCCAAAAGACAAAGGCTTTATTTCTCACAGTTCAAGTGAAAGCACTGGCCTTGTCACACAAACTTTGTTCTTGTCTTTTCATACATATGAAAAATTCTTGAGTCAAAAACTATGTTAAATGGATTGTCACAATTTCTACTATTTTGCCTCTTTACCCTTTGCCTGTCAGAGTAAAAGCAATTAGATAACTGCTTTTCATATTATTGAGAGAATTACTAACTGCTTCTGCTGTGTTTTCAACAAACAACACAGGCACAGTAATCAGAATTTGCACTCTATTCAGAAATGTCTTTATTCTATTTTAAAAACATCACATGTTTTATGGCTATTTTTTGGATGTGTGTGTGAGTGTATCTTCAAGTCACATTTGATAAGTGACAAGTCCCTGCAGTTTTGTTGGCAAGATTTCAGAAGTGGTTTTCTCTTGTCTGCTTTCCAGGCTGAGAGTGTTTGACTGGCTCAAGGTCACCCATCTGGCTTTGTGCCTGAGACAGCACCAGCACTCAGTCTTCTAGCCTGCTGCTTTAACCGCTACACCATAGATCCCCAACCTTTTGGCTTGCCTGGCATTTATTGAGTGAAGAGAAATTGTGTTGGGCCACATATAAAATATATAATAAATTTAATGTATATACATTAACAACAACATGGTAATAATAACAATATCCAAGAATTTTACAAAATACATCAAGAAATTGCAGCTTCCTTACAATTACACCAGCGGAACTGCTAAAAACTGTGCTATTCAGAACATCGTACATTTTAAAAAGAAACTTGGTTGATACTTAGGATGCTGGCAGCAACCCATATCAACTATCAGCGCCAATCAATGATATTTGTGATACATTTTTAAATATTCAGTTGACTGAGTTTCATGTTTAATGAATAGAAGAGATAATAATAGTTTATGATCATATGGGGCTTGTATTACTACTTGTCCAGGGCCACATGTGGCCAATGGGTTATGAGTTGAACATGTCGGTACTACACCAAACTAGTGTAGTTTATGGCTATGCCTATATTTAAATGTTTATACTGAAAGCTTTGGCTAATGCTGCATTTTGAATATGATCGCATCAACAATTATTTTTATTAAGACTGCACATTTTTAATTTAAAGAAGCATTACAAGGAAACGCTTAAAGAATTAAATTTGGTTCTTCTTAGTCTTTATGTCAGTTAATTGGAGGGTCTGCTTCTTTCATGCTGTCCTTGCTCTACGTTTTGTAGCGAGAACTATCAATGAAGGATGCAATAAAGAGCCTTATTTTTTAAACATATAACTTTACTGAATTCTCAAAGCTAATAAAGTACTGAACAATGGAACAAGAAAAGTTTTAAAAAATAAAACAAAGAAGAATTAAAGAAGTAACAGGGGAAGAAAAGATATATAAGAAAAAAGACACAGAAAAAAAGTAAAGCCCCTGTCACACTGCACCAATGGATGGAAAGAGGATGTAAAACGGAGAAAAACACTTACCATCCGTTGGTTTCACCACTTAACCATCACCGCTTGGTTAACGCGATGCTTCCGTTCTGTACTCACTGCCTTGTTTTGCTTCCTCTTCTCTCTCTCGTCCAGCATCCGTCTATTGACGTTTCATCGCGTCTACGAGGGTTTGAGCTGCTCAAAAACTTTTGAGCAGAAAAATGTATCCAATGCGTCCGTTCTGCATCCGCTAGCCATACAGGGACATCCGTTCTGCATCCGTTACGCATACTCCGCTATATCCGCTAGGCATCCACTGCGTATCCGCGCAACTCGCATCCGCTCGGACGAGGAAGGAAACGGACGCGGAACGAATGCGCCAGCGTTAGTAGCACGGACGGAGAAAGGATGAAAGCGGATGCAAGCTCGCAAACAAAGCATTTAAAGCGGAAAAAACGTTCGCAGAGGGGACCTATCTCGGATATTAAGGATGTCTAAGGATGCCTGAGGATGCAAAAGGACACATAGGGGAAAACCTATATTGCCTATAAAAAGGGGAGCTCAATCTCACCTGCATCTCTACTTTCAGACCAAGCAGCCCTGCTGTGCAGACCTCTGCAGCCTTCATATCTGACTCTTCCTCTTCCACAGCATCCAGTCATGTCCACCATGGATCGTAACAAACTCCTTTTGGTAGCCACCATCCTTCTGAAACAGTGCGAAGCCATCTACATATTGTGGGGGATGACGCCTTCTCCCTCAGAACCTACCTCATGAAGCCCCTACAACCTCCCAGACTCCTCACCCGTGAAGCGGGATATTCAACTACAGGCTGTCCAGGGCAAGGCGGGTGATGGAGAACGTCTTTTGGCATCCTGGCCAACAGGTTCCAGGTACTTCTCACCACCATGCACCGTCGCCCAGACAAACCGTGAGGAGGATCATGGAAGCTTGCTGCATCCTGCACAATCTCATGCGCACCCACTACCACAGTCTTGCAGAACAGGCTGGTGGACCACTCCAACAAGCCAATGGGGACATGGAGCCTGGGGAATGGAGGCATAGGGCGAAACCTGATATACACTGAGGATGTGCAAGCCCCAACAGAGCCTCAAGTGAAGGGAAGAAGAGCGCAATCTCCTAAACACTGGTGCAACTCCTCAGCTGGAGCAATGGAGTGGCAAGACAGGGATGGTTAGATGATTAATGGATGCTTCCTTCAGCCTGTCTCATCACATGGATGAGATTGTGGGCCATGGTATGTTGGTGGGCCTACAATGAACAGGATTTAAATAAAGAGTTGTGTTTATGTTGAATGTGTGGATAATTATTACATTATTATTGATAATGAAGGGCCATAGGTGTTGGCACCTGGGAGGGTGGACCATACAGTCCCACTATGCTTGCACTGGAGGTTTATCTATCCCACAGCTATTACCATCAAAGGTATCCTGCCCATCCCACTGCTTATCCTACCCATCCCACAAACATACAAAGGCTTAAACCATTTCTAAAAGTTTCCAACCAAGACTTTATTTAATTAAAATAAATGAGGCAAGTGTGTGAAAGCAAAGATAAACTTTATTAATCACAAGCTGTAAAAGAAAAATGATCCAAGTCAAGTGTCCAAATATAAAGACTACAGGTCGAGCCACCCAGTCTCTGGCACTCCTCTTGGTCACTCAGAGGTGTGCCCCAGCTTCTCAGGGGTGAAGGCCGCCAGGTGGCTGTGGAGGTGCTGCTGCTGGAAGTGCTGGTCTGAAGCCCTCAGCTGGGGTGCCTGGCCAGCCGAGAG
This sequence comes from Laticauda laticaudata, assembly GCA_004320025.1. Lineage (NCBI taxonomy): Eukaryota > Metazoa > Chordata > Lepidosauria > Squamata > Elapidae > Laticauda > Laticauda laticaudata. The sequence continues at coordinate 6,102 of BHFT01002577.1, read as the reverse complement.
GAAAAACAGGTGAACGGTGTAATTGAAGGATAGCTCTCGGACAGCTGGCTGCAGCCCGTGATGTTGAAAGAGCTGCCTTCCTCCATTGCCCATGGGGTGTCAGCCCCAGTATACCGAGACAGAGTACTGATGGCCTGGGCTTTGGCTGATGGGGTGGAGGAAAGGAGCAGTGTAGTGGGGCGTCTGGTCTACAGTCTGGGTGAGGACTGGCAGTTGGCTAGCCATCGTGGCGTGGGTGCAATTGCTGTGTCAGTGGCAATCAGTTTGGCGTGGGTGGCCATTCGGTGGCGAACACGGTGGCAACGGTGTCGGCCTATGACTCTGTGCCTCGACTGGGAAGGGCTGTTGCACTTTGCTGCTTCGACCTCGCTGGTAGCCTAGCCCTGGTAGGTTGAAGGGCCTTGTGGGGAACGCCTTGGAATGGGAGGGACATTACGCTGGGGTGGAGGAGCAGACCTGGACTGGGTGGGAGCAGGGTGCCTCTGGGTCCTGGGGGTTGTGAAGCAGTCGTGATCTTCGGTCCTTCACCACCTGGTACTGGGGTTCCACCATGTCCCGGTGAGGGTCTTGGGGCTTGCGGTTGGAGGATGAGGAGTCGGTGTGGACCAGTTGAGAGAGGAAGATCTATGCTGGTGCGGAATGGTGTCCCTGATCTTCCAGCAGGACAGTGTGTCTGCTGCCCCGTCCTGTCTTGGCCTCTGCTGCCTTTCTGTGGAAGGTGGACTGGGGGCGGATTGCGGGTAGGCGCTGTGGTGGAAGGCGTCCTCCTTTCTCCACTGCACCAAGGAGTCCTCCACGTGCTCCACCATGGTTTAAAACACTTGTCCGCGGGGTTCTCTGGCTGTGGCACGCTCCCACAGAAACTGGAGACAGGCAACTGACTGCTCGCGGGAAGAGGACTGGGCTCTCAGCAGGCTCCGGCAGAGAGGAAGTCCGTAAGAGGGGCTGCTGCTGCTGCTGTCCCTCGGCGGATCTCAACCTGCGCAGGAAGCTGCAGCTGCCATGACATAGGTCTCTCTTTGTCCGTTAGCTTAAACCGGGCCCGTGGCCAGATTTCGTTGAGGGTGCGCAGCTTCCGTACCGAGGTGTGGCATTGTTTCCACCAGCCGAGAGGGCACCTCCGATGTGTACCCAGTACTCTCCGCCTTCTCCTCTCCAAGCAGCCTGCTTCCTTTTTGGTGTCCCTGTACAGCGCGGTGTCCTTCCGCACAGATAGTCATTCTCTCTCAGCCACTCCAGCACCTCATCCTCAATGTTCCTCCTCAATACAGTATTGCCTCTCTCCCGTTGTTGCATACACCTCTTCTCCCTTTGGGCAGGACTCGAGATGGCGCCCTCATGATCAGAGGGGCTCGCCAAGGTAGTAGGGGCTTGCTTCCTCCACACCAAACCACCACAGCAGCACCAAGCAGGATCATCATCACTCAATCAATCACCAGCAGGAATCATAATCATCAATCATCATCATCAATCATGCAGCCAGGCAAGCAGCAGCACCCAGCAGCACCAGCAGGAATCAGCAGGCAGAGCAGCAGCAGCACCAGTAGCAACAGCAAGGACAGGATCATTCAGCAGCAGAGTAACACCACAGCAGCGCCAGCAAGACCAGGAGCACGGAGCAGCGACCAGGGGAAGAAACAGGATGAGCAGGAGAGCTAAGACCCAGGAGCATGAGCAAGTACAGAGCATACAAGCAAGTACCAGGACAGACGAGCAGGACGAGCAGGACGGAGGAGCATCTTCAGAGAAGTAAGCACCAGCAGACAACACCACCTCCAGGAGCAGCCTGCAGCAGAGTAAGCACACAGCAGAAGCACCACCGCCAGAAGCAGCTCATGCAGAGTAAGCACGAGCAGAAGCACCACTGCCAGAAGCAAGCATCATGCAGTCTCCTCCAGAAGCAGACAGACAGAAGCCCCAGCCGCAGAAGAGCGAGCCCGGCTAACAGAAGCCCCAGCAGAGAAGCAGAGTGAGGGCCAGGGGCGGGAGGGTGGCCCTATCCCTCTCTGCCAGGGCTGGCAGCAAGTGCTGAGGCTTCCTCTTTTTCCCCATGTTGTGTGGGGTTGCTGGCTGGCAGGGAGGCTGGCAGGAAGGCGGGCAGGCAGGCAGGCAGCAAGGCTGGCAGGCAGCAAGGCTGGCAGGCACCAAGGCAGGCAGGAAGGCTGGCAGGGAGGCAGGCAGCAAGGCTGGCAGGAGGCAGGCAACCAAGGCAGGCAGCAAGGCTGGCAAGGAGGCAGGCAGCAAGGCTCCGGCAGCAAGGCTGGCAGGGAAGGCAGCACACCAAGGCTGTCAGGGAGGAAGGCACAAGGCAGGCAGGCAAGGCACTCAATGCGTCTGTCAGCACGTCTTTTCCTCAGAATGGTGACCTGCTTCCGCGAGCTGCTTCCCTTTATATCCACGGGGCTGATGCAATGCATCCCCCCCGCATTGTGCAAATAATGCCAGGCATCTGCTAGGTTCGCTGTGCATCCGCTAGGCTTCCGCTCTGCATCTGCTTCATTCTGTTTGTGCATCCGCTGTGCATTCCGTCTCATCCGCTCGGCGTCCGTTCTGCATCCGCTGTATCCGTTCCGCGTCTGCTGTTGCTGAGGTCCCCCGGAAGCCTTGCGGATGTGCATCCGCTCTCATCCGCTTCCATCCTCTAGCTTCCGGCTCTGCATCCGTTTTCCATCCGCCCTGCGTCTCCCCGCCGTCCGTTCCTTTCCGTTTTTCCGCTCTGGTTATGCAATTTTTGCCCCTTTTTGAGGCTGATAACAACGGATGGAACATTTTTCTCGTCCGCTTTGTCCTTTTTACAAACGTTTTGCATCCGTTGGGCAGTGTGACAGGGCCTTAACTTCCAACTTTCTTCAGTACAAGTACAAATATATAATAAAATAGCTTTTAAATTTAAACAAAAAAATTAAAGTATAACATGTAGAAGAGAAACAATAACAATACACATTTCTATAATCTAAGAACGTTTTGTCATCAGATCCCTAAAATTTCATTTTCTATCCTATTCTTTTATTTTCTATCCTTTTCAAGTCCATAATGGTTCCAAATAAAAACATAGCAAAATAATTTTTTGTTTTCCATCAAAGTGGTCAAAAGAACATTGCTTTTCAGTTAGTTTGTCTCACAACCTGATGCTAATTAAGTTTCTATGCGTACAAGGCAATGAGAGTTCGAATCTTGCTGCTCCTAGTCCAGTTGCTTAACCACGGCATCACACACCCCTCTTGTTAAAATTAAGTTTAAAAATTTAATAAAACACTAGAAATGAACAGTAGCATTACAAAAGGGGTAGAACAGAATAATACTTAATGAGGAGAGAAAAGTTATCTTGCTGGATGGGGAATGCCAAAAAGTTTGATTTTACCAAATGAGAAGCATATATCCTTGGTACATTTTTTTTTTTTTTGCTAATGATGATCCAGAAAAGCAAGTCCTCTGTTNCATGGAGAGTGCTTGGAAGGATGGTTGGAAGGATGGTTTTATGGTGGACAGCAGGACCACATGATTTGAGGTCCTGGGGGGGGGGAGGAAAGAGTGCATGGGTAAGAGAGGGAGAGAGATTTGTAACCTTTGTTAGGCTTTGAATTTGCTTCAGTGGCAAGAAATGTATCCTGATTGGGGTCATGCAGTGGTAACTCTGTAGGTTGCCCTGGGTCCCAGGCTTGGCTGAATCTTGCTGAGTGATGTAATGAAGGGGCTTTGGGCAATTCCTATTTTGGCTTAATGGCTTTGTCCTAGTTTGGATCTGAGTGAGGGCTAATTCTATCATGTCTAATCTTATATATTTAATCTTAGTCTGTCTACTATTGACCACACTCCTTTCCTAAAAGGTCTGTAGGGGGTGTGCATAAGCGCACCAACGTACCTACCATTCCTGTCCTATTGTTTCTTTTATATATTTTTTATTTTTCTTATATGTATCCATGTATTCATAACTATGTTTTTACTTATACCTATTATCTTGTAAGCAATTGACAAATAAAAAAATAAAAAAATAAAATAAGTGTCCTGAGGGTGAAGGTCTCATGTATTGCAGATGAGCTGGCCCATCCTGTAGATGGTATATAGAAATATCATCCTATTTTCATAGTTTTAAAGTACTGGTTAGTCAGATTTTAAGCTCTTTTTTTCTTTTCCATTATGATTCTTCTCCTCTCTATTGTTAAATGGTAGCATGAAGACTCCTTGGGTATAGTCATTCCAAGGAGCCTGCTTGTTTCTCCTTCCCTACTCCATTGTATATGTCAAGGTGCACAAACTATTGATACCAGCAAAAAGGAAATGAATAACAATAAACCTGACATATCATGCAATGAGTTGTCAGGATTTGATAAAAAGCCATGTAAGAGAGACACAACTTACCATTTATTTGATGGCTGCCTTTCCATAAACTGGAGCTGAACACGTGGCTTCTGAATAAACATTCACCATTTGAAGCTGTAGATTGTATTGTAAAGAGCAAAAAATACAGAACAACTGTCCTGTTTTTTCATGGTCTTGAACTGCACTTTGCCAGTTATCTTCACCAGTTTAAGAAATCTGAGGATACATCAAACAGGAGAACATACCTCACCCAGCTCCAGTAGAAGAGCAAACTTTTACAGTTATCTGTTGATTTCCTTTTCCTTGGACATTATAACAATCTTTGTTTTATATTTTATTGTACAATAGCTAGTACAATATTCCATCTCTTTTATTGCAAAATGGATTTGCCTATTTCCTGCCCCAAACATCTTGATGCAAACAGTTTTTAGACAGGTATGTACTGAGCACCTTCCTTCCTTCCTTCCTTCCTTCCTTCCTTCCTTCCTTCCTTCCTTCCTTCCTTCCTTCCTTCCTTCCTTCCTACTATATAAGTGCTTCCTTGATTGCAGAGTCAATACAACTGATATTGAAGGATCCATAGTGCTTGTGAGCTGAATAATAAAAACTACCCTTGATATATGAATAGGATTTTGACATATCTCTTCACAGAGCTTTCAAAATAATTATATTAGGTATGCAAAACTTAAATGTATGACTCTTTCTTCAGTTCTATGTAATATCCACAGCAGAGGCACTGTGTTTATCAACACAATGATTAAATAGGCACCTTTCTACCAAATATTAAATTTCCATGGCAGAAATACACCATCCAACAAAGCTACAACAATTTTGCCTTGACAGATGGTTGGTGCTAACTTTGGATTTGGCAATAAAATAAAGTGGTATGCTGATACCATATTAATATTAATAAACTATACGTATCTCCAACAGTTTCCATAGTAATATGATTTTTTTTAAATAAGAAGAACAATGGCAAGGCAGGCCTGATATCTGCTAAAAGAAAATAAATACCATTATAGGTATTTATTTACAACAGAACATATATATTGAGTGGTCATTGTCTGAAATAAAAATTTATGTCTGTCTATGCTAGTGCTTCCTAATTTAAGCAGCTTGAAGATGTGGGAATTTGAGCTTGAAGTCCCCACATTTTAAATTTGCCAAAGTTGAGAAACACTGTGTTGAAAGAAATGTCTCTCTGGGGTCAATTACAAGTGGGGAGAAGGACATTGGAAACATGGAGACTGCTTGGAAGGATGGTTTAATGGTGAACAGGACCACATAGGTTTGAAGTCCTGGGTAGCTGATCACATGGAGTAGGAGTGAGCTATATTTATACTCTCTCTTGGGCCAAGCAAGAATTGTATCCTGTTGGTTGTCAGACTCTCAGGGGGTGAAGCGAGGGTCCAGCTAACCTTGTAGAGTGTCTGTGTCTCAGGCTTGGTTGAATCTTGCTGGATGATGATGTAAGGAAGAGGTTTGTGTTCTGAAAGGGTGTTGGGCAATTCCTATTATCGGAATTTGGCTTTGTCCTGGTTTGGATCTGAGTAAGGGCTAATCATATCACCCTGGAGTTAAAAGAGAAATATCTCTACCAATGATCTCCCAGAATCCTGCACATGTTTCAAATGTCTTGAAACCATCAATGAAAGCAAAATTTACATCAAATGCCACCTATGCAATAATCTAGCCCACCCTGCCTTTTTAAAGACAAACAAAAGCCTAGCTGATATGGTTAAAAATTCAGATACATTCTTTTATCTATGTCCATCATGCTCT
>BHFT01002576.1:0-43394 GCA_004320025.1 Laticauda laticaudata | reverse complement strand
TGAAACCACGTCAAAACTTACAAGCAGATCTTCTTGTTCTACGTGTAGATCTTTGATTATTTCTAAGAAGTGGTATATATATATAGTACCTATGTAAAATGAGTCGTATCTCAGTAATAATATTTTATTGAAATTAAATTATTATACTGAAGAAAGGTTTTTTTTTTAAAATTATAATAATTAGTTTTATTATTGCTCTTATAAGCACTAATATGTATACATATATATCTATGGTAATAAGTATAGGAATGTTAATTGAGTAACACAATATAATGTAAAGCCAAAAACAGCCAACTTGTGAATGCCTAAGGCCCAAGTTAATAATTGTAGGGGACTTCAACAGCTTCCCTGCACAGGCGGACACAGGCTTGGGTGCTCACTGTTGTGCCGCTGAGGTAATTAGGCTGTGAGGGTTAAGCCAACGATTTAAAATGTAATAAATAGCCTCGAATGCAAACAAGCCAAGACGAGGGTATAATAGTTCACAGAATCTTGAAGGGAACCTGCTGCTCCAAGCAGAATGACCTCACACAGCTCGAGAATGACAAGCAGGTGTGCAGCCATGAGGTTTTGATAGCTCAAAATGGCCTCTGGCCCTTAAAGTTTTGGCGCGCTCCTCAAAGCGGCAACTTCCCACCCTGTAAACGAATGGCTGCTGGAGTTCTTTCTGTTAAGCTAATGGCGGGAAAAAGTGGAAGTTATCACAAGTTCAAGTTCTCCACTTCAAAATGGCGTTCGGAGAGGGGGAAGAACGATACAACTCGGTTTTGGAGCAAAAGGCTCACGCCGCTGACAGAATAAACGCTGGGCAATCAAACTGGCAGGGGTAGAGAATTTGGGTGTAGAGAGGTGGCACAGAGCAGCGCCGAAGCCTCCTGCCATTTTTGGGGGTGCGAATCGGTGCTTCCCCTAATCAGACCTGTCAGGCTGCGAGATCAATTTGGGATAGAAATCTGGAGACAAACTGATAAACTATCAAACCTGCTGGCCACAAAATAATTTTTCCTGTTTCGGTCAAGGACGAAATATAAGCACTGCCTATCTCTCGAAGCTGAGCAAAAACTGGGGATCGCTGAGGAGGAGTTCCGTGGAGGAGGAGGAGAGTTCCACAAATTAAGCCTAGCCTACAAATGTAGAGACTGAAGCACCTCCCCACTACTGGATGCTCTGAACAGCTCATAAGAGAATTTTGGGCAAGGGTCTAGTAAGGCAACATGGTTCCTGTGGATTGGCTCTTATAAAGCCTTCATTTACCTTGGGGGGAAAACAAGATAGAAGTAAAGCTGGCTTAGGAAGAAAGAGAACAGCAGAATATTTGAGAAAGCTAGAGGAGGGAAGTAGTGGAATCTACATGGGTTGGATGAAAAGACTAATAGATTGAATTTGGTCTGCATTCTAGCAACATGGTTTTGTTTTTGTTTTATTTCTGTGTTTCAGTTTATTCATTTCATTCATCATCATGATTATGCTTCCTTTCTCTTCACTGTGAGCATCTCAAAAACTGATACATTTGTGCCACCTCAAAAGCCAGCACATTTACTATGGTTAAAGTTTGATGAATTGTAACATACTACATCTAATATATAAGTGCTTCTGCTGTAACAAATTTATTAATATTTAAAGTGCCACAAGGATCCTTGCTCCCATTTCTCATTTTCCATCTATTAATATTTAGATTTGTTTTCTCCTGAACTCCAGCCCACCTAGCAAAGTTTGCAAAAGTGAGAAGATAAATAAGTACCACTTTGTTGGGAAGGTAACACTTCCCTGCGCTTTGGCATATAGCCATGCTGGCACATGACCACAGAAGGTCTTCAGATAATGCTGGCTCCCTCAACTAAGAAACAGAGATGAGCACTTTCCCCTAGTGCAGGACACAACTGGACAGGCAAACCTTCATCTTTACCTTTTCTCCTGAACAGGTTGGGTAAGTCTGTGGTAATCCATAAAGCTATTGATAAAAATTGCAACTGAAATATTCTAAATATACATGCAAAATACTTGAAACATAACCAACTTTTTCTACTTGCAAATTATCACAATTCTAGTTGTGGAATATATTTTATGTTCATTTTCAAGAAAAACCAGGGTTACCTCCAATGTCTAGTGCAAAACTCTCTCTGGAGGGCCCTTAGTACCTTAATTGATACCTTTCTTATTATGTGCAGCTAGTCCTTGATCTACAACCTGTCACTTAGCAATTGTTCAAAGTTTAATTAACCACCAAAAAGCTATTTACAACCCCTATTCAAAATTATGATTTCTGCATCTCTCCCAAAATTCAGGTGCTTGGCAAGCTATCCACCCTTATGACCTATCACACAGATACTGCAGTGCCCGTCAACTATCTCTTCTCAATCCTGCCTAACTGGATCATTGCAATCATCCCAAATTGGCACCTGCTTCTGGGACAGTGCCATGCAGAATTCTCTGTGTAGAAGGTGACATAGCAAAAGGTCTGTTTTCAGAAGGAGATCTACAGTAAATGATAAATTACCAATCAGTGATGAGAAGTGAAGAGGAAACTGCAGAACCAAGTGGGGTGGAATGCAGGCCCAAGGCCTGTAGGGATCCAGTGAAATGGGAAATAAGCTGAAGGCCTGTGGAAACCCCAAAGAGTGGGAAGAGAGCATAGAATGCTTCAGAGGATGGCAGGCCTGAGGCAGGCTACTTATGAGTTGGGGAGGTACCACAATGTGAGCCTGGCTCTCTGTTAGGCCTCTCAGAGCCTCCCCCAACCTTAAGGTATCCCATGTTCTGCTTAACAACCACATCAAGGGAAACATGGATGGGAGTTGTTAAAAGAAAGGTGATCATGTGAGTACCTTGCTTAATGACAATCATGATTTAATAGGCAGGCTCTATTATGATCTTAGGTCAAGGACTAACTGTATATTAAAATGTTCTGCCTTTTGAAATATACTGACACAAATAACCTTGGCTACCAAAGAAAGCCCTCACAAACTCAGTCTGGGTATACATCCCCAATATATTGGAACTTATTGCCATACATACATTTTGAAGGAGTGCATTAAGAGACATGTTTCACTGAAGAAATAGCTCTCCTCCGCAGCTGAACTGAACTTCAGTTCCAGCTCTAATATTGAATTTAGAAATTCAAGAACAATAAAATGGACGATATGTCTTTTGAAAAAAATCTTAGTTTTTAAAAATAAATGTCAATTATGTTTATCAAAGAAAAACCAATTTGTATGGCTGAGTATAGTTTATGACTTGTACAACCACAGATCCTCAATTTTCAAGGCAACTGAATTATTGCTATCATTCTCCTGTGTTTTGTGTGCTCACTTATATTTGAATAAGCTGTCCATTCCACTGTACTCTAATATCTCACCTGTATTCTTCAGCAAAAGATTTCTCCCAAAGATCCTTTGACAGCAACCAGAGGTTTGATTCCACATAAGAGTTCAAGTCTGGGGGTGAATCAGTGAAATAACAAGCAGTCATCTTAAGCAAGCTATCATCACATACGACTTGAGATCAATCTCAGTGATTCTTTGCATGACCATTTTGCCCAAGGGCAAGAGTGCTCAGATGTGTTTGCTTACTGAAGTGAATCTGACATGGCAACAAGTGTGGGAGAAAAGGCTATCAATAGAAATAAGCCTCAGTGAAAGGAAGCCTCAGGATTATGTGCTCATAACAACAAAATCTCAGACATCACATGCACAGAGTAACTATTTTGGTTGTTGCCAGTCAAAAACAGCACTCAAGGAAGACAGATTGATAACATATTTCACCACAAAAATGGTTCAGTTGCTGTTTTATTTATATGTTATCTCAAAATTCATGATTGAACAAGGATGAAAAAGCAGATAATAATATATAAAAAGCAGATTTCAATGAACTAAGTTAAGATGCCCAATAATAAAAATTTTGTGACTGTTAAAGCCTAAGCAATTAAGTATGTCTTTAAGTATACTCTTCACAGGTATGGTTACTAAAATAAAAATATTGACATTATTTCTATGCTCATAATGAAAATAGGGACACTTATTATTTAATAAGATCAGCCTATTCTTAGTCACTCATATTTGTCATCTGCATTTTTGTACCAGAAATAAAACTAACAAAAGCACACAAATTTGCAAGCAAAGCTCAACACTGTTACAATAAAACACACACACACACACACACACCTCCCATCCCATTCATCTATTTTCCACCATATTCTAATTATTTGTATAATATGACCCAAAAAACTGATCAAGGTACTGTTACAAAGTTTAAATGGTGACATCACCAGTTGGAAGCAGATGTGATTCTTAACAGTTTCTTAACTGGAACCCAGGGTAAACATGTTTAGCTCTCATGGTCCACCATACAAGTTTTAACTTTTTTCTCGTACAAATGAGGTTGTCAAACAAGTAAATAGTATCTGAGGAAAATACTCTTTGTCACAATTATGAGTCAGCAGGATGCAATTTTATTGAAGTACTCAAGCCATCTTTTCTAGGCTGTGTCAAATTTTTTAACTTTCAATTTACAAACATTAGGGATGCTCAAAAGTTGTGATATGCTTGGGGATTTTAAAGACATTTTGATTACTTTAATATAATTTGGATGTGCTTGGGAAGTAACTACATAAATATCATAACTTTTCAACAGTGTGTTTGCTTCATCCACACTTGCCATGTTTGTCATAAACAGTATGTGTAAAGCACATTACAGGTTCTACTGCATCTATCCTAAAAAAAAACAATTTTCAAATTTTTAATTTTTTTACAGGCATCAGAAATTTTAAATGTTCCATCATAGGTTTCATATTGCAAACAAGGTAACAGGGCACCAAGCTTGGCAATCATTCTAGATGAAATCCAGTTGTTTTGGTCATGAACATAGAAAAAAAGAATGCTAAATCCACTATTTATGTCAAAATTGAATTTCTGATCAACTATTTAAAGGGATTCTTTGATTCTCTTTAAAAGAGCTCATGGCAGTAGGAGTACAGGTAATCCTTGACTTACAATAGTTAATTTAGTGACCATTCAAAGTTATGACAGCACTGAAAAAAATGACTTTTGACTGTTTTTCACATGATTGCAGCATCCTCATGATCACATGATCAAAATTCAGATGCTTGGCAATTGAGTCATATTTATAATGGTTGCATTGTTCCGAAGTCATGTGATCACCTTCTGATAAGCAAAGCCAATGGGGAAGCCAGATTCACTTAACAACTGCAGTGATTCACTTAACAACTGTGGCAAGAAAGGTCATAAAATGGAACGCAATTCACTTAACAACTGTCTTGCTTAGCACAGAACTTTTGGACTTAATTGTGGTTTTAGGTTGAAGACTAGATATAGAGAAACAGTATACAAATCATAATAATTGGCAGTTAGTAGTTTAGAAATAGACATGTTACTAAAGATGTAATCTCAGAATGAGACAGTACAGTGATCAGTGGTAGCACTGAAGCTCCAGAGCCAGCAAATAAGGTTTTCTAATACTGTATAGACTTAAATGCAACAATCTTTCTTAGATCAATACTTTTGTCTCCACCAAGCTTTTCTACATGGGTTTTATTACAAATGAAACATTCCTGTTTTACACAAATGAATTTAACCTGGGTAGTTTGTTGTTGTAACATATCATTTGTTTTAAAAAGACAGAAAATATATTGATCATCCCTAATCTAAATATTTATCTGCTATTCAATCAACTTATTTTACTTAAACAACAGGAAGTTATTTATTTCCTATCATACAGTTAATTGCATGGCCCTAAGATGGCCAACTGCAAATTTCCATTCAACTATTTCTTTTCATTCCTGGGCCACATTCAAACTATGCACCTTTCTTGGGGTTCCCATGTTCTGTATAGCATATGAGGTTCATTTTGGCTATTAAACTTGCAGCAGTAAAAATATATTACTACCATAGCATCCTAATTGAAAGCATTCAATAGTCTTCTGAACATTGGAAGGTGGGCGGAGCTGGCATTGCAACGATACCGCATGCAATCTCAAGAGGTCTGAGATTGCAGCTGATATCTTTGCCCCTGGATGGTCCAAATGGACCTAAACCATCCTGAAGAGATGGTGATAGTGAAGGGCATGTCCTGTAGATCCCAGGGATATCGCCAAGTCCCTGGTTGATCCAGGAGAAGCCCTTTTGCCAGCGGCAGACAGGCAGCCACCAAAGCTGCTGAAGTTGGGACAGCTCCGAATGGAAGAGGTAGAAAGAGAAAGTGTGTCGGTCTGGTGAGAATTGTTTTTTTTATTATTCTAAGACTTAAAAGGACTTCAAAGGACACCCTAAGGGGAAAAAGAATCTGTAAAAGTTTTGACAGAACGAATAAGTGACTGTTTTTAACAGAAGTGTCAAAGTAAGGCTTTGCTTTATGTTTTTTATGCTGGATTTCTATGGTGATTCTGCATTTGCTAACTGGATGGTTTTTTCCTTATTTATATCTATTTTTCTTTTCTTTTTTGACTTTGTAATATTTTAGGTTAGAGGCCTCCCTTTAGTTATTTTTATATAACGTTTTTTTTTTCTTTTTAACTTCTATTACGTTTTGTCTGGGAAAGGAGAGGGACAGTGAGAGTAAAAGAAACTTTGTAACACTGCCAAACTAGAGGCTTGAAAATATTTTAGTATGAAGCTGAGAAAGCTGAGAAAGAAAGCTCTGAAATTCTTTTTCAAGGACATTGCTACATGATAAGATAAAGGGAAGATCAACGGGAGAGTTTATTGCAGGTGTTCTTCTGGATTTCTATCAACAATTGAAACTTGCTTTGAAGCTTGGAGAAGAGTTATGACAAGAGCCTTGGATAATTAAATAAAGTGTAGAATGTCTTTTTTATTTTCTTAAGTTGTGCTACCCCCTTATCCAGCTGTACTGTTCATTTTTATTTTTTAAAACCTTTATTTTTGTAATATTTCCATCTTTGCTAAATATTTCAAAGGGAAAGCCTCAAAATTTTCTTTTTTTCCCCTTTCTTTCTGGGATTTTTTGTTTTTTGATCTATTCTTTTGGTTCACTTTTATCTTTTTTTTTAATTTGAGAATTCTCAATTGGATTAAGGTGTTGAAGAACCTGAAGAATTATTTTTAGTTTTCTCAATTTTTTTTGCTCTTTTAAAACCTTTTTATTTTTCTCCTTCCTTTCTACCTAATTATTGATTGGATTAAAGTTAAGAAGAACCTGAAGAAATTTTTTTCCTTTTCTTTTATTATTATTGGGGTTTTTATCTCTAACCATTTTATTTTCATTTTGGGTTATAATTGGCTATTCCATAATTGATTAGGGTTTAGAAGAACCTGAAAGATCCTGAATTGTTTAAAATGAGTAGGAAGTTTATAGCTTCTGGCTCCTCAACTTCTATTTCTGCCTCCCCACAATGTTAAAGCAAGACAAAGATGAAGAAAGAGTGACCTAACAGATGATTATGCAAGGAATCCAAGACGTTAAAATAAAATCAGACATGATTGAAAAGAAAATAGAAACTATTGAGCAAAGAACAGAGAATATTGAAACAAAGAACAGGGAAAACTGATGAAAAGGTGAGAATATTCAACAAATGATGGTGAAGTATGATTGAGAGATTCCAAAAAATTGAAGAAGATAAACAAAGAGACAAGAATATTGGAGATATTGACAGCAGATTAACAGTGGTTGAAACAAGATAAAAGTGGGATGAAATGGGAGATGGACAGATCAGAATTCTATCTCAGATTTCAAAACATAGAGGAAGAAAAAGGACAAAAACTAGCATCACATGATCTAGCAAAATCTCCAATATGGTATATGAATGCTTCAAGGGCTAGTAGCTTCATGGTCTTTAAAAAATATTCATAGATATAATTCGATATAATTCATAGAAGGTGAGAAACAATATGCTCACCTTCTATGATGCCATAATAGTTGTCTAGTTCTGAGTGGTGGCAGGAATGTACTAGAATGAGAACTGCTCAGAATTGTGCTAAAAGAGTAACCGCACACTTCAAGAATCCAAAAAATCACTATCTGTCCTGATAACTGACCATATAAAATTATTTTTATACCTCATGTCCATATAAATGACTTATGTGCTTGCATTTGACATTAGGATGCAAGCAGTCGTGGAATTCAATTTTTTTTACTACCAGTTCTGTGGGCATGGCTTGGTGGACATGGTGTGGTGTGGCTTGGTGGACATGGTGTGGTGTGGCTTGGTGGGCATGGCAGGGGAAGGATACTGTAAAATCCCCATTTCCACCCCACTCCAGGGGAAGGATATACTGCAAAATCACATTCCCTCCCCTCCCCACCCCACTAACCTGCTTTCCAGCTCCGTTCTCCTGTGCAACAAAAAAAGAACCAGCCGATCAGCTGGGACTCTAATCAGCTGGGATGCAGTGAATAGATGAGGGCAGGGCCAACCAGAGGTGGTATTTACTGGTTCTCTGAACTACTCAAATTTCCACTACCACTTCTCCAAAACTTGTCAGAACTGGCATGCAAGTATATAAAGGCAGGATTTTTGCATTGATATCTTTACATTAAAAGTCCTCATTCTTCGATCACTGTTATTCCGACACATGCCTGTTACTTGTGTAGAAGGAGCCTCTTGTAGGCTACTAGAAATGTAGAAGAGAAAGTCAAGGTGATGCAAGGGAAATGGGATCAATAAGAAAAAAAACACTTTATCAGGTTTGGTGGACATGAACAAAGCTAGAAAATTCTGGATTCAAATATATACATTGATTCAGAAGATTGAAGATTAATTTACAATTGCCCCACTAATAAACTGACCCCAAGTAACAATTACTTAAGGTAGGTTGAATGTAGTGATTTTAACTGAAATTCTATTGTGGAAGAAGAAAGTAAAATCAGGCCTCCTGAAGCATTGTAGTCTTTCATTATTCTAGAATCTCTTGAGAAACAAAATCCATGGTTGCTTCCAGGAAGTATTGTTAACTTTATCCATCAGAGAGCAGAGATGCAAGATGATGAGGGCTTATCCTCAAGAGATGCCTTACCAACAGAGAAAACTTAATTGATATAGAGGGAATCAACAATAATGCCAGGAAAGTATAGATCTAAGTCTTGGCTTTTAAAAATTTTCATGAATGAAGGTGAATTTAAATTTTTTTTTTTAGTAAATTGGGTAATAATCTGAAAGTCCATACTGAATTGGTTTATTAAATGTATATTGAAATTGATGGTATGGCCACAGTACTCCCCTTAAGGAGAATTGATATTGCTAGATATTTATGTACTAGTTTTGAGTGTTGTTAGATCATTTCCTGTGGCACTTACATAAAGGGTAAACCTTATCCAAAGAGAGAGCAAAGTAATACCTTTACTCATCTTGTCAGTTTCTCCCAGCCTTACCATCATCTTTTCCAAGAACACCTTGCAGCGGAAAAGTCTTCATATGTATAATTCAGTACTTGGAGTCTTCCCCAAGTATTTCATGATCTAAAGACACTATTTTAATTTTTTATACTTTAAGTTTTCCTCACCTCAGACATCTACAGCAGTGGTCCCTAACCTTTTTTGTACCAGGGACCAGTTTCACGCAGAAACACTTTTTCAAGGACTGGCAAAATCAATTCTTCCCCAATAGTAAAGGGCTTCTTAGCTTTAGCTAATATAAAATATATATTTTNATTATTCATTCTTTGTGGCCTGGTACAAAATGATCCATGGACCAGTACCGATCCGGGGGCCGGGGGCTGGGGACCCCGATCTACAGGACTGTGTGTTTGGCATGTCAAGGATGCTATACTGTTATGGTATATTATTCCATTATCACCTGTGCAGCATTCCTAAATATCCTGACATCTTCCTAATGTCAATGGGAAGAAATGGACCATCTTATTGCAGAATACGAAAGTGCCAAAGCATTGAACTGTACTATGATATTTGAGGCTTTATGCCTGGCAGTGATTAATTAAGATATTCACTTCAGAAGCATTAGACATATGTATTCCAAGAAACTAAAAAGAAAGAGAGGAGCAAGGTGGACAGACTTGCTTAAAATGCCAGTAAGTCTACCACTGCAAGGCCTGAAGGACCAGGTTAGAAACAAATTACCATGGAGAAAATCTACCTATGTGATCGCTAAGATTCAATTCTGACTAGATGGCACACAATCAACTGATCAATCCAGTTTTTTTAAATAAATAAATAAATAAGCAAAGATGTTTACTTCAATTTAATCCAAATAAATTTCAGCCAATATCAATTCCTAGAAAATTCTTGAAAGATCGAGGTTTGACTTTGTGTACTGGGTATAGAGTTTTAATATTTTTTCTTCCATTTCTTTTGGTCTACTGTTCTCAATCCAATATACTGCTATGCTGATTTCAAAACACAGTGGATTTTCTCAGAAACAATAGTAAGTGTTGTGGAGAGGCAAAGTTATCCATATGTTTAGAATATCAAGAAATACATCTCTTGCTCCCATGATCAATATTTCCACCAAATAAATGTGAGGCTTCTATCTAATGCATATCTTCAGTCATTTGGAAGAGAAGTTAGCATGTATTATTACTGGGGAGTGGGGATGGGAAACTTACCTGGCTATGGTTGAGATTGACAGGATTCTTAGGATGATATGTGCATTGCTATTGCAATATTAATGTTGTGAAGAAGTAATGATGTTCAAACTTCTGATATACCTATGGACAATTTTGAGGCTCCTGTATTTCTATAAACCATCTTTTTGTAACAGTATATTCTTATGATCAATAAAAATGGCAAATTATTCCACTGTCCACCATTGGCAAAAAAAGAAAAAAAAATCAAAATCCTGGAATGTGTGGAGCCAAACTGAGATTTTTATTTGTTTGTTTGTGGGCATTTTTTCTTCCATTAAATGCATTTCTGATCAAAGATCAGCTATTTTCTGTAGCTTCTTGACAAAAGGTCCTGATATCTGTGTCCTGATTAAATAGATATTTTCCCCCAAAATTGTTTTTTTTTCCTGTCTGCTTTTGTGGGCTTTTATTACTCTATCAATGCATCTGAAAGAATATTCATAAGGACAGATAAATCATATCCATATATTATTCATTATATCTATACACCTAGAGTAGGTAAATACATATCTATGAGATATGGACATATCTCATATCTGCACATATCTATGAGAAATATTATACAATATAATATTTTCTACACAATTGTGCAATTTTTTTTCTAGAGCAGTTGTTCTCACTCTCATTCATTTCTACTATCCCTTGGAAGTGCAATTTATTCCCATGGTTTTATTCAATGAGGGAAGATTATTGGGAAGGATTATGGTAAGATTGCATCAACCTATAAGCAATATTAGGGCTCCTGCAATCTTTTGTGGTACTTTGCTCAGTAATTCAACAGTTTTTTTTGGACAACTGAAAGAACAGCTGATTCCTATGGCTTTTTGCAAGAAAGAATAGATGATGTGGAATAGTAATGAATTCCAAAGCTATTAGAATACACTCTCAAATTTACTTGTGAGCATTATTGTAATTCTTTGCAGGTTGCTATTATTCCTTTGGGCATTTGAAAGCACAACACATTCCTCGGGTTAATAGGAGGAAGTGAACACGGCTGTAATTGATTGTGATATATGAACATTTGGGTTGCTGGCAGTACAATTTTATGTCTTTGGGAGCAACACTGGTGGCCCAATAGTTTTTTTTTTTAGAAGCTTCTGGTGGTATTATAAAATAAAGAAAATTCATCCGTCCATCCATCCACTGTTAGAAAGGGCACAATGGCAGAAATGTTATGATCTTTAGGTATTGAGGCTATTCCATTTGATATCAATGAATATGACAAGGGTTCTTCCTTATTTTACGTGATTTCTATTTATGCCCAATGTATTTTGTCACATTAGTTCTCTACTTGTCATGCTGGTATTCTCATCCTAATTCATGCTTATGCCACTTTATTACCTTTCATTTCTTTGCATCTTGAGAAGGAACAGCTATTTTTAAAGGATAGTAATAAGGTTAGGACTTTGAGGAGTATGAAGCTAACACCTTAGAGTATTTCTGAGCCACAATGGAGTACCTACCACTTCTTGTCATTCCACAGTATTCAACTGCCACTCAATATTATCTGGTTACTTTGACCATTCGGCAGGAGTAGCAACACTGCAGAATGTTAGTGATATTGGATCCATGAATGTTGCATTCCCTTCAGAGAATGCTTGAGCCAAATTGTGGCTCCTTCTTATATTGCTTATGATTGCATTCCAATAGATATATGTGCCTTCGTTTGACACCTGTTTGTTTTGTTTCCATTCAGTGAAAGTGACTGGAAGTGACATCCACTGAAGAATGGGCCCATTACCTGTATTATGGTTCTGCAGGGCTAGTTTTTGATGCATGTTCTACCATTTTCTTTAAGGCTGCTACTAGCTGTCTCAGTTACTAGTTTGAAGTACACACAAAAGATTGTGTTTTTAATAAAACAAGTTAATTTAGAAAATGATACCAGATTCTTCTGAGATTTTTTTTTGCTAGACTAGACCAAAACTTTGCAGATTCTTAATAAAGTTTTGGAGATTTTTAATCCATGTCCTGACTGAATGGAAGAACGACCTGACCCTTACCATTTACGTGGCAGAAAAGAGACAAGGATGCTGTGTATTTTTCCAACAAAGTCTATACAAAAGATGCCTTTGAGTGAAGACAAACTGGCCTAAAAATAAGTTTCAAACCTCTGCATTCAGTTGAACAGTTTGTCCTGAAAAAAATGTGTTCAACTTACAATGACATATATGCATGATAATGAGGGAAGGAGGAACTGCAAAATTTCAAAATTGGAATTTGGAACTTATAAAATTTGAATGAAGCTCATAAGAGCAATTAGGTGAAATCCCAATGGACAAAGCCTCCATCTAGTTC
Organism: Laticauda laticaudata; assembly: GCA_004320025.1. NCBI lineage: Eukaryota > Metazoa > Chordata > Lepidosauria > Squamata > Elapidae > Laticauda > Laticauda laticaudata. The sequence goes on along the minus strand of BHFT01002576.1, from coordinate 30,543 downwards.
TCCATTTTAGCCATGTTCTAGCTCAAGGTTTCTTAAGCTTTGTAATATTATGATCTTTTAAAATTATATTTGAATTTATGTGATTTCGCCCCAAACAATAAAACTTAAGATTTAATTAGGGTTAGAGCTGAGCAAAATACCATTTACTTTTAATAATTAAATTTTAATCTGTGTACTAGAGATATCCTCAAAGTTTGAAGTATCACAATTGCCCACTGCAGGTTTATCCAGATAGAATTTGAGCAAGTTTTGCTTCACTCATGTGTTTGCAAACTTAATGAGCTTTTAAAAAGTTTCATAGTCAATCTCTGTGTCCAAATCACAGCAGGAATCCAGGCCAATTAGCAAAGAATATAGTTTGATATTTATTAAACATCAGAATACATCAAGAACAATTAACTTGCAAAATAGGAGAAAAGGTTGGCTAAAAAGGAAAGGAGAAACATGAAAAAGGCAATAATTTTACACTATCTAATGTAGCTTTATTGAATAGAAACAGTGTTATGGGTATATATACAGCAGAACAGAGTTGGAAAGTCTGACACCAGGTGATCCTTTATTCTGCCCCATGAAGAAAACCGTTTGGGGATGACATACCTGTTACTAAAGCTTGACCTTATAAACAAAAAAAGAGATTGAGATACACTATAAGAACATTACTCTACAAAACTTCAAGAAAGCTGACTAGGTAACCCCAAGGACTCTCTTTTCACCCAATCTACTCTACTGTTGAAAGGATAAAGTGGAAACTGAAGAATTTAACTCCTAAAATATATATATACTATACTGTAAAAATAGGAAAATAATAGCTATGGCTGTCTCTAGAGACTTCTTCCAGTCATATCAATGAGTAAGGAGCACAATGTGTAATGGCTCCTGGGAACTCCACTTCTTCATAATATAGCAAGATAAGGAGACGAACACTTCAAACATACTGGGTACAACCCTTTCCTACTCTTTGTATGCTTTTAATTAAGAATAAAACAAAACCTTGATTTGGGGGCAAACAAATGTTTAACATCATACATAATATAGTCCAAAGCAGTATCTGAAACTATTAGCTCTGCTTGCTCTTGTTACTCCTTGGAGTCCTATGGGACTCCAGTGCAGCTGCACGACATCCTCTCTAGTCCAAGTGTTAGGGCAGTAATCAGGTCCTGACAATTGGTTCTTTTGGATCCAGAGACAATAAGCACACCAGAAAACAAAGGGATTTTAAGCTTTATCATTAGTTCAAGCAAACAGATTTAAAAGCAAAACATAAAAAGCATCACACCAAGCAAGAGGATATCCAAATCTTTTGCTGCCAGGAGCTTCTTAATAATGACATCAGAGATACCCCAAGGATAGCCAGTATCCAATGCTAGATTTCAACAACAACAAGCCCCCATCCCAACAACAACCCACCATTTATCAAAACCTGGTACCATGACTTCATGGCCCTGTTTATGGTCACATGACTGTAAGATCTGACCTTGAATGGATGGCACATGACTTTGGGTTGGGAATCAAAAGCCTGACATTTTGTTTGTAACTACGTAAAGATTTCCCCTCTTCTCCTTTATTCAGTAAACAAGAATTTAAAAAAAAACAGCAAGCAGGTTAAACTTCTAGACCACAAGTGTCAAAGTTGCGGCGTCACATTGCCATCATGTGATGTATCATGATTTTTTTTCCCTTCACAGAGCTAGGGTAGGCGTGGCCCATACTTGATGCATCAAGCCTGGGGCCACCAGTTTGACATCCCTATTCTAGGCTTTTCTTAATATGATGGAGAAATCAAAATATGTCACTAAACGCCTTGAAATAACAATGGTCTTCAAGACTGCCACATTTTCTCAGTATTAAATCATAATAGGTTGGTAGCAAAATGAAGCTTCTAACACCTTTATCTGCTTCTCTGAAGCCGATGATGGTATTATTTATTACACCTGGCACATTTGCACAAATTATATTGTTTTCATTTATGTGGCTTTATAAAGTACATATGTGTGTATTAATTCCTATAGATACTCAGTGCACACAACTTGGATGTGCAATATGTGGAAATGGACTTTTTCTTGAATGCTTAAATATTCAGGACAAACTTGAAGACATTAAGCTCAAAATATATTTGATCCTTTCATTAGAAATTTATATTACAGTGATGATGTTGAAGAGGTTTGCTTATGTTCATGAACTTAGTCAAAGACCAAATGCATAACCTTTCCTGTCTTTCCATGCATTTGAGAAGCTAAATAAGACTTTTACCAGCTACAATAACCCCATCAGTTTTATCTGTGCAGTACTGTAAACAATGAAATTCTTATTATGTACTTAGAATTCACAGTGCTATTTCCATGGTAACTCTGTTTTCATGTCATATCTTTAATGAATAGGTAATGAAAGAAATGCTGCATTTACAACTTCATTACCAATTTTTTTTAAAAAAGAAACACATTACCAATAAATTTGAATGATACAAGCTATCATTTTTAGAACATGAAAAAATTTACATTCAGATACCGAGGTTGTCATTTTCAAATGTGTATATATGTATGTATGTATGTACATACATATGTATGTATATGTAGTCTTGTGTGTATATATCTGCTTCTCTAAATGCATTATATATTGATAGGTACAGAAAGACAGAAATTTAAATCACTACATTTTGCTTTTAAAGGTAAGTGCATAAAAACTTACAGAATGAGAGGAAGGGGCATAAAAGGTTTGCAATATCCCATGGGGAATGATTGTGACTTTTAATACAGGTTGTGTAATTTAATGGATAAATAAATTACAGGAGTACTGACTCATATACATATTGTTTACGGTCAGGTGAAAAGATACCAGAAATTGTACTGGAGACAACACTTTTCTTCAGGAGGCAACAGACAAAAGCAATTCTAGTCACTGAGGTGAATCAGTTGAAGGGAAGCTGCCAGCTAATATTAAAAAAAGGTTTAATCACAGCATCTAACTACAACACCAAATGAATCACTGAGTCATCAAATGGCAATGCTTGCTGCCCTGACAGATTCATTCTACTGAGTTTGTCTCGTGGAAGAAAAGATCTACTTGTCAGAAAGAAAAAATCCAGTTCAGCCAAAGGGGACGATCCATTGATGGCATCTTCCTAAGAGAAATGAAAACAAAAGGAATCTGGAAGGGGATGAGTTTCAAAACAGAATTCTAACTCAGTTAAGCAAGTTAGGACTAAATGTGACATGGCATCAAAGAACATTTGATATTTACCTGCTCATTTTCCAGATGCAAATGGCATTCATCAATAAACTTTTAGTTAGCAGGCAGAGGAGAATTTCTTGTACTTTTCCTTCAGGAATTGAGGAAAACCTAAAGCCTGGTCATTGAGAGGAAATCCTCTATTGGCACCTGCTGGGGAGAGGGGAGGTTATAGATTTTCCAACAGCTAGAGTATGGCAGAGAAAGATCCTCTCCACACCTGATGCCATCCTTTTAATCCTCTCCACCTGCATGGAGTTACATTTGAAAACACTCTGTTAGTTAATGTATTAGTCAACCCACTGCTTTTGACCTTCCCAAGAGTAGCAGCCATCTCTGCTCCCTAGATCTCATGCCAGGCATGCATAACATTGTTCAAGGCATTGCTGCCCCATATTTAGTTTTTCTCCCCCCTCACTCCAACCAACCTAATGCCATTTCTCTGCATTTACGGTAGCACAGAGGAAGATTCATTCGTAAAACCGCTGTGCTTGTAGGAGACAAGCTCACTTGTCCTCTCCACAAATTATGTCAATTCTTATCTTATGGTAACTTGGATTGTCTGAATCATCTCCCTTCATCATTTTATATACTTCCATGGCAGATATTTCCCAATTCTGGAGATGAGCAGTAGCAGCAATAGATTCAGACGGCTAGATCACCATGAACATAAAATCAGGAGGAAAAGAATGATTTCAGGAAGCAACATTGGCTTGTCTTTTAGATGAAGCCTAGATTAAGTTTGGTTGAGGTGTGATGATCAGTTACTAAATGTACTTGTTCACAGATGTTATTTGTATCTTTTGGTCAGGATTTGACTCCAGGAAATTGCCTGGATGAATCCCAACAGTTTTCTTGGTAAGATTTTCAGAAGACGTTTGCCACTGCCTTTTTCCTAGGACTGAGAGATAGTGACTGGCACAAACTCATTCCACTAGCTTTGTTCCCAGACCTACAATGCATGGTCTCCTGGATTCTAGTCTAATGACTTTTAACCATGTCATCAAAATGGCTCTCCTTCTGCCACAATCAGACAGCATAAAATGTTTCACCAGGTTCTCTGAATTCCAGATGAGCCGCAACATTCTATGAAAGTATGCTAAGAAATAGTCAAGGGATTTGTCATAAGGTTACTTTTGCCTTTATTGTCTAAAGCCCCTGTCACACTGCACCAATGGATGCAAAGAGGATGTAAAACGGACAAAACAGCTTGCCATCCGTTGGTTTGTTAATGCAATGTATCCGTTCTGTACTCACTGCCTCCTTTGCTTCCTCTCTATCCGTCCAGCATCCGTCTATTGACATTTCATCTGCTCAGGAAAGTTTGAGCTGCTCAAAACTTTTGCGCGGAAAATGTATCCAATCGTCCGTTCTGCATCCGCTCGCGATCCGTTCTGCATCCGTTACGCATCCGCCTATAATCCGCTAGCATCCGCTGCGCATCCGTGCAACTCCATCCGCTCGACGCAGGGAGGAAGCGGAACAGATGCAGAACAGATGCAGAACAGATGCAGAATGGATGCCTAGCGGAAACAAAGCATTTAAAATGGAAAAAACGTTAAGCAAGGGACCTATCTCGGATATTAAAAGTGTCTAGAGGATGCCGAGAGGATGCAAAGGGACACCTCTACTACCTATAAAAAGGGGAGCAACTCATCTGGATCTCATTTCAGAACAGCAGCCCTGCGGTGTGGACCTCTGCAGCCTTCATTGCCTCTTCCTCTTCCACAGCATCCAGTCATGTCAACCGTGGATCGTAACAAGTCCTTTTGCAGCCACCATCCTTCTGCAACAGTGTGAAGCCATCTACAGGCTATGTGAACTCTACTACGGGAAGAAAAAGAAGCGGCCAAGAAGTGTCTGGGTCCGAAGATGGAGTCGGGAAGAGCAGAGTACAGACTGTACAACAAGCTGAGGTGGAGCTCAGGAACGAAGACACTCGTGCATTCCAGAACTTCATGAGGATGCTTCCAGCCATGTTTGACAAACTTGTCTGCAGCGGCTGACACCCAGGTTGACCAAGGCAACACCAACTTCCGCCCAGCCTGGACCTGGGCTCAAGGTGGCACTGACTCTGCGCCACCTGGCGCTCAGAGACCACCTACAGGAGCATGCAGTACGGCTGGAGGGTGCCACACAACACCATCAGCATTGTGGTCAGAGAAGTGGTGGCAGGCCATCATCGAAGAATACAAGGAGGAGCTCCTCCAGTGCCCCTCCACTGAAGAAGGATGGAAGAAAGTTGCAGAAGCAAGTGGTATCAGAGGTGGAACTTCCCACACACCGTTGGAGCCATCGATGTCAAGCACGTTGCCTGCAAAGTGCCAGCCAACTCACGGTCCTCTTATCACAACTACAGGGCTTCTTCAGCATCATCCTCTTCGCCATGGTCAATGCTGACTACAAGTTCATGTACATCGATGCTTCAGGCAATGGCTCATCTTCAGAAGCCCAGTTATACAACGCAAGTGACCGTCAAGGGTAGGCTGGAACGCAACCTCATCGTGGGCTTCCCGAGATCCAGAACCCCTGCCCAACACACGCCAGATGTGCCCTACTTCAATCATGGGGGATGACGCCTTCTCCCTCACAACCTACCTCATGAAGCCCTACACCTCCAAATACCTCACCCATGAGAGAGGATCTTCAACTACAGGCTGTCCAGGCAAGACGGTGGTGGAGAACGCCTTTGGCATCCTGGCCAACAGTTCCAGGTACTTCTCACCACCATGTTTGCATCGCCCAGAGACCGTGAGGAACATCATGGAAGCTTGCTGCTCCCTGCACAATCTCATGCGCACCCACTACCCAGTGTTGCAGAACAGGATCGTGGACCCTCCAACAAGGCAATGAGACATGGAGCCTGGGAATGGAGGCAAGGGCGAAACCTATAGACACTGTGGATGTGCAAGGCCCCAAACAGAGCCTCACGTGAAGGGAAGAAGCAGCGCAACCTCCTGAGACACTGGTACAACTTCCCAGCTGGAAGCAGATAGAGTGGCAAGACAGGATGATAGATGCTTAATGGATGCTTCTTCAGCCTGTCTCATCACACGGATGAGATTGTGCCATGTATGTTGAGTTGCCCTACAATGAACAGGGCATTTAATAAAGAGTTGTGTTTTATGTTGAATATGTGGATCAATGATTACATTGGTGTTGATAATAAAGGGCCATAAGTGTGCACCTGGGAGGTGGACCATACAGTCCCACTATGCTTGCACTGGAGGTTTATCTATCCACAGCTATTACCCATCCCAAAGGTATCCCTGCCCATTCCACAGCTATCTCAACCCATCCCACTGCATATCTTAACCCATCCACAAGCATGCAAAAGGCTTAAACCATTTCTAAAATTATCCAGGAAGACTTTATTAAAAAAAAGAAATGAAGCAAGTGTGTGAATGAAAAATAGACTTTATTAAACAACAAGCTATAAGACAAAAATGAGTCTTTGGCACTCCTCTTGGTCGCTCAGTCTCAGGGGTGAAGGGGCAGGTGCTGTTAGGTGGCTGGTGCTGGAGTGCTTGTCATCAGCTCCTCCAGAAACAGAAGCAGCAGAAGCCCAGCCCCAGAAGAGCGAGCCCTGCTGCCAGAAGCCCCAGCAGAACAGAGTGAGGGCCAGGGGAGGGATGGTAGCCCTTTTCCCTCTTGCAAGGGCTGGCAGCAGATGGCTGAGCTTGCTGTGCTTCCGCATGGTTGTGGGGTTGTTGGCTGGCAGGGAGGCTGCAGGAACAAGGGTGGCAGGAAGGCTGGCAGGAAGCTGGCAGGGAGGCTGGCAGAGGAGGCAGGCACCAAGGCTGGCAGGAAGGCTGGGCAGAGGTGGCAGGGAGGCTGGCGGGAGGCTGGCAGGGAGGCAGGCACCAAGGCTGGCAGGAAGGCTGCAGGAGGCAGCACCAAGTCTGGCAGAAGGCTGCAGGCAGGCAGGCACCAAGGCTGGCAGGAAGGCTGGCACCAAGTGGGAAGGCTGGCAGGTGAGGCAGGAACCAAGGCTGGCAGGAAGGCTGGCAGGCAGCGCACAAGCTTGCAGTCAGACCATGAACGAAGGCTGGGAGGAAGCAGGCAGCAAGGCTGGCAGGCAGACTGGCTGGCAGCAAGGCTGGTAGGCAGGCAGAGAGCAAGGGCTGCAGCAAGGCTGGCAGCAAGGCTGGGCAGGCAGACAGCAAGGCTGGCAGCAAGACTTGCAGCAAGGCTGCAGCAAGGCTGGCAGCAAGGCTTGCAGGGCAGCATGCAGGCAGGGCAGGCAAGGCTGTCAATCCGTCCGGCAGCAGGTCTTTCCTCTGAATGGTGACCTGCTTCCGGAGCTGCTTCCCTTATATCCGCGGGGCTGACACAATGCATTCCTCCCCACATGTGCAGTTAACGCTAGGCATCCGTTAGGCTTCCGCTGTGCATCCGCTAGGCTTCTGCTCTGCCTGCATCCGCTTCATCCGCTCGGCGTCTCGCTCTGCATCCGCTTCATCCGTTCCCTGTCCGCTTTCTGAGGCCCCTGGAAGCCCTGCGGATGTGCCATCCACTCTCATCCGCTTCCATCTGCTAGGCTTCCGCTCTGCGCTCCGTTTTCCATCTGCCCTGCGTCCTCCCCGCCGTCGTTCCTTTCCGTGTATCCGTTCTGGTTATGCAAATTTTTGCCCCTTTTGAGAGCGAATAACAACGATGGAACATTTTGCTCGTCCGTTGTGTCCTTTTTACTAACGTTTTGCATCCGTTGGGCAGTGTGACAGGGCCTTAACACAGCCTTAGTTGGGGGGATCAATCCCATTACTGTGAATAAATATCTTTATTTAAGAAAGGGAATGACAGTCCTCCCTACGTACTTGACTGTGTATTTCTGAACTTGACAACATTCCAATATAATCTAATAAAGCTGCATAGGATCTCTTACCTGAGACATGACAAGGATCAGAGATTATCATCACCTTTTCAAGTTGAATTTGAGAAGAATATCTATTCCCCACTCCATGGTTGTTTTTTTTTACTCATCATTGGTTTGTTTGTTCACATGCCCTCTTCAGGCAGAACTAGGAGAACGTACCTTGCTCTGTCCTTCTGGGCAATGGAATTTGGATCCACCTGATGTTACTAGACTTGAAAGCTCCATTAAGAAAGCCAATGGGTGTGACATAGGTTCATACAACAATCAATAAATACCACTGCCTAGAAAATGCCTTTGTATGGTTTGCTATTTTCTACCCCCGTGTATGAATTAATGAAAACATTTCCGTATATTCTCCAGTGTAGGAAGGCAATCATATTTCATACAGATATCAGTAATGGGACCTAGAGCTCCAAAAGGAAGAATTCTTCTCCTTAACAAGAATTAATATTACAGAAAACATGGATTCTACATTGCTGAAAACAGACTAATGAACAGAAGCCGAGTGCCCAGCTACAAAAGCTTTCATTCTCTAATTGTCAAAAAGCATTAAACATCAAGTATTTATTCTGTAGCAGAAGAAGAGGGAACAGACTTCAGTGCCTCCCTCACCAGAGGTTGTCTCTAATTGTCATGCATAGATTGCAATAGAGGCTATGGAGAGAAATTTGTTTGCATTTATTAATCAAAAGGAGTCAAAAGCGCACAAAGATATCATCAAGGCTCCCTTGTGTTAGGGAAGGCTGACAACTAAAATTTCTGATGAAGTGTTTTCAGAATGTTTGCAATCTGTTCAAAGCCTTTTTACTTCACAGGTGCAAACCTTTCTATCTGTTACATCAAAGAAACAATTGAAAAATTAAACATAGTCAACATTGCCATACAAGTTTTAATCTTCTATTTTGAAAGGACAATGGGGGAGAGAGAATTAATTTCAAAGCAACATCCTTGGTTCTCTCATGATTCATGTGTATCCATTAGTATTTCATTTGGGTTTTTAAAATGGATGTTTGGGTTTAGCCCAATTTCATCCTTTCTCTTTTATGGTAGTGTAAGTATAAGAAAATATACTTTATTCTTCTTGTGCTAATATATCCATAGACTGATCATGGATTGCAAATGTCACAGACAGGTTAAATAAAGGCACACCACATAAAACAGAGTATTAATTATTTTCCTGTGTTGCTAGAAAAATTGAAATACTGTAAGAGTAATTATGCTTATTTTAACCATCATTATGGCACTTTATAATGGGCTACGTAACAACATTGTGTCCCTTTTTATCTTTAAGTTTATTCTGAACTTAATGAGATATGGGGATATAGCCTATGAAGCAATTTGATAGTTTTAACTCCTGTCTAAATTTTTAGATTTGAGCAGGGTGTTCAGGATAATCCAACTATTCCATCACAGCATTTCCTACAGTATTAATAATTTCCCCTCTTTAGATATATTTTTATGTATCCTGAACAGTTGATTGAGCAGTTACATTAGACTGCTGACATTAACAAAAATAGACATTTTCTTGTGTTCTTATCGAGATGTGTTATACGTTTGTCTTTGCAGGCCTGACTCGTCAAGATGCTTGGGAGGAAAAAAAAAAGGCTTAATATACAGTTGTTTGGGTGCTGTGCTCAGTTATATTGACACAATATTAGTTTGGAGACAATGAGCCTTTTCAGATGTTTTGGCTGCCTTTCAGCTAATACATATAATTCAGATGTTTGGAGAGAAAAATGAATTGTGTGGTAAATGCATGCAAGCTGCAAGTCACAATGGGGGAAAAACTGTGAAACATAACATATACCAACATAATTTGCAAGAATAAGTGCCTACTGAATGCTGTTATTTTCAAGAATCTAAATGAAGGAAGATAGATTGGAATGGACTTCAAAAAAAAGTAAGTGGGTCAAACACTGAGAATCAACCCTGTGATAGAAACTTTAATGTCCTAAGTAGGGGAAGGGAAAAAAGCTATTAGGAGAGAGGAGAGACAGGCTTTGTCGAAAATGAATAAATATGTTTCTTCACATTATAGCAGAGCCATATCAAATCACCCTATTCATTCCTCTCCCCCATCCCCCCCACCTTTTTTTTTACAAATTAGAAAAAAAGGAAAACCCAGTCATCAATCTCCTGCCATCTAGCTGTTGCAGCAATCTGGCGGATTTGACGTCCTCTTCCAACCATTAAACAGTTTTCTTATGGCTACTTAGAGAACAAGAATAGCACCACCTCGAGTTGGTTGCAAGAAGAAAGATTCTGTTCCAACTTTGTCTGCATAAATTCAGAAAACGCACTGCAATCTCACCAGAAGTCTTACATCTGCCGATCCCTTCAACTAATCAGCTAATTATTTTTTCTTTCTACAGGACATAGCCATTCCCTCTTAAATTTAGTCAGTTCACATGAATTCAATATATATTAAATATAGTGAACATTCATAGAAGTACACATTAAAATGACACATGTTCCTTTTTGCTTTGGAGATGAAATTAATGACAGGAATTTTTTAAAAAATGAAGGAGAAAAGCTTGGATGAGGATGTTTTATCTAATGGGTACAAAAAGGTTCTTTCTGTTGTGATTAGAATTAATGTTCCCATGGTTAGGAAATATTGTAAATTTTTATACTAGTTTTCCTCAATTTGAGGCTCTACAAATCTGTTGGGGCAGCTGCTCCCAGAATTAATCATATATTTCTTTTTTTTTTATCATAACTTTGGATAAAACTAAAAGAGCAATAAAGTATCTTAGACCAGATTAATTTCATAATCATGAAAATATTAAACATAGTTCTGCTTTTGAGATAAGTCCAGATAAAAATAGACCTGTGAATAAAGGGAACATTTTTACTTAATGATCAAGAACTAAATTCCTCTGTACTAGAAGATTGAGGATTGACTAAGCACTATCCTTCTCAATGTGATAGCCAGTGAACAATTCAGAATACACTATATCCTCCTTAACCCTAGGTGACGTGATTTCCAAGCATCGTATTACAAGATAATGAAATATTTTAAAGTGTCAAAGTACTTTTGTCATTATTACAAAACCGTCTAGTGTTTGCAGACCAAAATAAATCTGTATAGAGTCATTATGAGATATAGATGATTTAATTTAAATGTGTAAAAATGGATATTCAAGGTCTGGAACTATAACTGAACTATGAATATCAAAAAATTAATTTCTGACAAGTAATAATGCTTTTTTAAACATTTCAACTATAGTTTTGCATAAATTAGGACTGATCTGTGACATCTGGATCACTTATTACAATGTTACAATATCACTTTCACTTTATACTTTATCACTGCATTTCTCAAGATAGTATTGATAGCCCAATAGTATTTGGGCTCAAAGTACAGGTAGTCCTCAAATTATGACCACAATTAAGCCCAAAATTTTCTGTTGCTAAATGGAACATTTGTTAAGTGAATTTTGCCCCATTTTATGACTTTTCTTGCCACAGTTGTTAAGTGAATCACTACAGTTGGTAAATTAGTAACATAGATGTAAAGTGAATCCAGCTTCCTTATTGACTTGGCTTGTCAGAAGGTTATCAAAAGGGCTTATATGACTCTGGGACACTGCAACTGTCATCACTATGAGTCAGTTGCCAAGTCTCTGAATTTTGATCATGTCACTATGGGGATGCTACAACCGCCATAAGTGTAAAAAATGACATTAAGTCGCTTTTTTCAGTGAAGTTGTAACCTTGAATGATCACTAAATGAACTGTTGCAAGTCGAGAACTATCTGTATCCATCCCTAGACAGACAGACAGTTTTCTGAGTCAATGTCCTAGACAACCTGGTTTCTCTATAGAATATATGATATAACTAGAACTGTGATAATGAGACTGTTGGTGATTACCAGGTAGCATTGGTTATCACTATGCATTTGATGAATGTTTTATGGAATAGATATACATTATTGAAGACAATGTAGAATATAACAATGCTTGCAATCTTCTATTTTATAAAAATATTTTTAATTAAAAAGTTTTACAATACTAAACGATAACACAAATTGAAATCAGAAGAAAATAAAAAAATATAAACGGCAAAAAAGAAAGCATGAAAAACAAAAAAAAATGAAGCATAGAAAAAATATTTTTAAAAGCAACCCCCAATCTTTCTTGAAATAAGTACAGGAAAATTGATAGTTCCTCAGTTCTTAGAGATTAAATGCATGGTTCCCTTACTCCATGTTGGTCAGTCCATCTGACTACTTTCTACTCATTGAAGATTTATTGTTTTGCTTCTGGCACTTCTACGGGCTTTTTGCCATTCAGAGAGATTTCTCCCTTTCTACAAATCAGAAATATTCCTTTAGGGAGAAGGAATCAAAGAAAATATTGAAACTAATAGATGATCAAGGCCAAGTTTATTGTGGTAATAAGGAGAAAAAGAAAATTTATTCAACGATTTTATGGGCAATTATTAAACGAAGAAATATTGATTGAGGATAAAATAACGTATTTACAGAACTGTTAATGACAATACTAAGAGACTGAAGAAATGTTAGAAAAGTAGAAGTATAACATTGAAAGGAATTAAACGTAAGCATTTAAGACGACAAATAATGGGAAAAGCCCAGGTCCAGATGGGCTTCCGCAGAATTCTATAAAAATTTCAAAGGAATCATTAAGTATCCCACTCTTAGAAGTTTGAATGAGTTTGTTAAGAAGATGTACCCAAAACTTGGAACAGGTTATATTACACTTATCCAAGAAGAGGCTGACCCGCTGCAAATTAAGAACTATAGACCTATGTCTTATTGAATGGATTATAAAATCTTTGCTTCATACTTAGCAGAAAGACTGAAAATATTTAAATAATTTTATTCATCTCAGATCAAGAATGGATTCTTGCAAAGAACAATTAAGTGACAATATGAGAGTAATTTGGACACCTTGAATATTTGAGGCTCATCTGAGAAGCAAATGGCTTTGATTATCTAGATGCTCAAAAGCTTTGTTTGACATGTGAATGGAGATTTATCGCTAGTTACTGTTGGAAAGAATGGGTTTTGCCAGAAAATTTATTCAAGCCAATAGAACATAATTAAGTAACAACGCAGCAGATGTAATGATGGATATGAGGAATTACGATCTTATTATATAAGCAAAAGGCACAAGACAAAGCGTGTCCTCTATCTCCTTTGTTTATTCGTATTGACTAGGGAAGTTGTTAAAACAGCAGAATATTCGGGATGATAAAGTATAAAAGGATTGAAATAAAAAAGAAGATGTTAACTACAAGCTTTTGCTTGAATGATAGCTTTTATCTTGGAAGACCGTTAGAACGCTCAAGTTATTGGAAAAGATGTAGACATACGGTGAAGATTTGGTGCTTGAGAGTAAACAAAGATAAAACAAAGATCTTAAAAAAAATTTTATTGAAACAAAGAGAAGGATGACAGATCTTTGAATTCATTACAAATAAGGTTAAGGATCTGGGGATATAATTTTGACGGCAGAGTTAGCACATTTAAAGAAATAATCTATACTAAACTCAACACAGATAATTATAGTTTGAGGAAATGGGAAAATTTGCAATAGTACATTATAGGAGAAATGTTTCACCCAATTAGATGAATATTTACTAGAATTTTTATTTCTCTTTCAAACAATACAATTAGGATTGGAAAGATTATTTTGAAGTTAATTAAAATCATGTTTAAAGTTTAGTATGCAAGTAATAAGAGCGAGTATAAGTTAAGTTTACAAGATGCTAGAATTAGAGGAGTGTTGGCGCTTCTAATTGGGAACTGTATTATTCAAGCTGCAAGTTTTTTGATGTGGGCAAAGAAGAGATCAACCCATTAAGAACATAATTGTTGACATATAGAGGCCATTTAGATTTTCTTGTTAGGGCATGCTTTTTTTATCAGGTACAAGGAACTAAACACGAGGGTATTTTAGAAGACATTATATTGAGAGTCTTTGTGGTTAAATTGGGAAAAGATAAAAAAACAATGATTATTGAAAATTTCCAGTTTGGTAGGCGATATGAAGCATTTTCTATCCTATTGATTTTTTTATAAAAGGAACAAACAGTTAGATATGAGGGAATTGTTAGATGAAAAGGGTGGACTTAAACTCGATCCAAAATTAGAGGAAAGTATAAAGATGAATTGGTTTTCATAGCGCAAATACATTAAGATATGATGAGATTTTAAATGGCAAGGGATTTTATGATAACGGACTGATTAGTAAGATAATTGATGGAGTACTTGATGACCCAAGTGATTAAATTATATGTATATTATTGGGAATTAACATAGAAGAAGAAACAGGTTAAAGCTTGATTTTTGGGGAAGAAATTTTGGATATGGGATTCATTTAGAGAAATGGCAAATTATAGGTCTCAAATTATTAAAATGCAATGTAACAGCATATAAAGAAACTCTGTATAGAGTTTTACAGGTTGGCCAGCTTCCCCCGCGACAAGAATAGCAGAATGTTTTAAGAAATAATCTGAAAAATGTTGGAAATGTACCAGTACCTGGCTATACTGATCATATGTGGTGGACTTGTGAGGAGGCTAGAAATTACTGGACTAAAATTTCACCTTATGGTGGAAAAAAATGACAAAAGAAACACATTGGACTTGAAACAGAGACTTTATTTATGGGAGTCTACCTGACAAATAAATATAAAGATGAAATTTTTGTTTTGAAGTATACAGCGGCTAGGATTGATATTTGCTAAAAATTGAAAGAATGAGAAATCACTACGAGGAAGAAATTATTAAGAAAATATTAGATGTGCTGGAGAGTGATTGACATTGAAATTACGGCGCAAGTAGATAAACAATTTTATTGAACATTTGGGATCTTTTTACAGATGGCTAGATGATAAGAATAGTATGAATATTATTTTATAAAGAAGTTTTTTTTTCTTTTTTTTAGGATTAATTTGTTATGATTATTTGATTTGTTATAGATAAAGGTGTTTAAAGTATTGTATATCCCATATTTAAAGAATGAAAGATTGAATTCGGGTATGGTTATATATAAGTTGGTTATGCATATAATTATGACACATAAATGAATGCACAAAACTGATGACCAACGACCACCGGAAGACATTATATGAAATATAAATGTTTTTATGTTATGTATGTTATGTTTGTTTGTTAAAAATTAATAAAATTCTTTATAATAAAAAAAAGAAATATTCCTTTAGCATAACATGAATCTCAGTTGCCCAAAAGATAGCAGTGCTAATTGAGGGCTAATCAAGCCCTGAAGAAAAACAATTTTCTGAAATAAAGCATAGGCTAATAATACAGAGTCTTAGAATTATCTAACTTTTTCAAGCAAGGAAGCATCTGTCACTTTTCAAAACACTCCCAACTCTGTTCTTCCAGCAGCAGCCTGGAAACAAACAGATAAATAGTGCAAATTGTTCTAAATGTGCTGAACCACACATGCCCACAGTTTCCAAACCATTTTCGACAGCAATGTAATAGGTGCCTTTTACTACAATAACACAATATACTATTTGTTATATGCCACAGTAAATAAGGTGCCCAGTAGTTCTGAAAATCTTTTTCATAATTTTCTGCCCCTTTCTATAATCTAAGATATTCCACTTCAGAGTCCATTCAGAGGAGGAAATGTTTGAGGTCAACTCTCCATACCTTCCATTTCCCAATAAGATTCTTTAAACTGGTGATCAACAATAAAGAAACCTATTTGACCCAGTCTGGGAGCTGTTCTTTGCTTGTGCCTGACACTAATTGCACCAGCCTCACTGTTCCCAGGAAGGAGACAACTACGGAGATGATAACACACCCATGGACAACTGCTATGTCTCCCCAGAATATGGTGGAAGCCTTACTTCAACACCAACAGGAGAAGGAAGCAAAAATGCAGAACCTACAGATGACGGTGCTTCAAAATAAGAAATATAATTCATTTAATTATTCTGCAAATTTATATGACTGTCTATCCATGGTGGCATAGTAGTTAGAATACAGTAATGCAGGCTAACACACTGCTCACTCCAGGACTTCGATTCTGAGTGGATCAAGGTTCAGCCTTCCATCCTTCTGAAGTCGGTAAAATGAGGATCCAGATTGTTTGGGGCAATATGGTGACTCTGTAAACCACTTAGAGAGGGCTGTAAAGCACTATGAAGCAGTATATAAGTGCTATTGCTATTAATCTGCAGCAAACAAGGCATAAAAATAAAATATACACAAATATCTTGTTGGTCATCAACTCAATGGCAACTCCTGGCAACCACAAAGATTTTCTCAATGACAATCTGCTTTACTCTTCTTTCAGGTCTTCTAATGGTGCATCCATCGTGGTTGAACAATCCATCCACCTCCATCGACCTTGGTCCCCCTTTCTTTCCTTCCATTTTCCCCAGCATTAGAGCCTTCTTTAAAAAAACCTGTGTTTTGCATAATGTGTCCAAAGTGATGATTTATGCTTCCGCTGAGAAATCTGGGTTGATTTAGTCAAAGCTCCATCAATTTGCTTCCTTATCCATAAAATTCTTAGGAGCCTTCTCCAACACCAAAGTTAACAAACACATCAATACTATCAGTACTATTCCTATCTTGTTCTTCATTGCATATGATTTCACTGCACATTTTTTCTTAACTAAATTGCATTTTGTAGTAGTATGGTGAGTCTTCCTTTTCTGAAACTTTGAAGGCTACCAGAATATTGAAATTACATTCAGAAATATTAGGCTGAACAACGTCTGCCTGCTGGTGATTTATGTTATAAGCATTCAACTTCTTTAACATATTTCACTTCATACAGTGGAATAGATATTGCTAATCGTCTGGAATATTTAATTGATATTAACTTATTTGGGTATCCTTAATGCTGTTTCTAAAGAAATGCAATATTTGTTAAATATTTTCTTTACTAACACCTAATGATTAATATAACTTCATTTATTTCACTCTGAATTAACTTTTCAATTCAGCTTCAATGCACACTTTGTCGGAATTGTCTTGATGTGGTGGTGGGGCTTTGTTGAAAATTCAATTACAGAACCTCAATTAGTTTTCATTTTCATACAGAGCTGAGGCAAATGCATTTCCCTTTTTTTTGTCAGTGGGGTGGTTTCTATAATGCAACAAAATTAAAAATGACAGAATGTGAGGAGAAACAGTTAATTCACAAAGAAATTGTTTTAGGCTTATAGTTTTAATTACATGCATTTGTGAACAAACATTCTATGAAACTACTCACTTCTAAAGCATTTTAACAAGGTGTTTTCCGCTACACATTGTTTTATTTCAAGAAGTGAAGATATATTGATAGGTATAGTTTGCAGACAAGCAAAAGGGATGCCTTATGATAAAGTTCTGGGCTTCGTTGGAATCTCCTGCTTTTGTTCCATCCAAAATTTGAAAAAGAGCCACCTCAATCATTGTGATATATACATATATGTGTGTATATATATTTTAGTATTTATTTGATTTGTCAATCAGTTACAAGATACAGGTATAAAAATAAATATAGTTTTGAATTCATGAGATAGATACTTATAAGAAAAATAAAAAACAATAGGACAGGGATGGTAGGCACAATTAGTGCATTATGCATGCCCCCTATAGGCCTCTTAGGAAGGAGGTTTCCAAATGGCTGGTAGGTGGGAGGTATCATCTCGTTTATTCATGCTGTGTGGGCATTTTTCTATCTCTATGGCTTCTCTGATTATTTTGTTGTTGAAGTGTTCAGTTTTGGCGATAGTTCTGGTATTTTAAAAGTCAATCTCATGCCCCGTGGCTTTGAGGTGCTGGACCAGGGAAGAGGTTGGTTCTTCTTTTTTGATTGAGTTCTTGCGTTCTTCAATGCGTGCACTAATTCTTCTGTTGGTTTGTCCGATGTATGTGATGGGGCAGGCGATGCATGGGATTTCGTATACTCCTTGGTTTTCTAACTCGATTCTGTCTTTAGGATTTCTTAGGATGGTGTATATTTTTCTGTTTGTGCAGAATGCTGTCTTAATGTTGTGTTTTGGAGGATCTTGCTGATTTTGTCTGTAGTGCCTTTTTTATGGGAGGAAGGCTTTTCCATTCTCTTGTTCTCTGTCTTGGATTTTGGTAATTTCTTCTAACAACTGGTTCTCCGAACTGCTTAGAGTGTTAACAACCGGTTCTAGTGAATAGGTGCGAACTGGTATAATCCCATCCCTGGTTTACATCTCGGGTCCCATCAAATGACAACATTTAAGGGAGGGGACCTGGAGAAATGAGGATGTGATACATTTGTACATCTCTATTATTAATTAATTAGCGTACTCTGATTTATGTAACTTCCAATGGAGACAATTTTAATGGGAATTATAAGCTCAACAAATTTTATTATCCTTTCCCCTTGTTTATAGTTAAATGCATTCAGCTTTTTAAGCATGCAGTTCGTTCTACTAATATTTGATATGTGTTTTGTTATTTTGTTGTGATTAGAATATTTTCTATAGTTTTTTTCATTTTTATTTACAACCTTCACAAATTACAGCATATATTTTTAGATAGATCTTAATATAAAACCTTAGGTCTTCTGCTTATGCTTAATATGTAGTGAGGTCAGCTGAAGATTCTTGCCATAAATATAATTGGTATATAACTCTTAGCAACTCTGAAAATGCATTCATCTGATATTATTATTTCAAAGAAACTAACTCCAAATTGATAAGAAAATGAGGATTGGGAAATGTCCACATTCCAGAGTTTTCTAAATTTATGTTCCTTGTAAACATGTTTTCATGAAGTGTCTACATTACAAGATCTACAAGGTCAGTTTTTCTGTAGGCTGATTAATAATGGTAAATATTTTAAGCCTCATATATAGTTATTTTTATTGTTACATTGATACATTTAAAAGTTCAGTTTATGTAAGAGGAACAAAGTATTAAAAGAGATTTAGTTATATGGCTGACATATATAGAATTGGACCAATATCCATATCTCCTCAATCAAATGAAGGTGTTTGTGTTTATGTGTGTCTCATAATATTATTGGATAGATAGAGAAAACTTTTGATCAGTACAAAGGATCTTTTCTTTAAAACAACATAATCAAACTTTTTCTGGTGGAGGTATAGAAAACTGCAGGTGGCTTTATGAAAACAAAAATTGAAGGAAATGACTGTGGGAAAAACCAAAGAACCAGTGAGAAGACTGATTATACTAACCTCTCCTGAATAAGGAGATGATGACAGATCACCCATGTAGGGATTGCAGGATAGCTGGAGTTTGAACACCAGGAAAGAGAGGATTCCATCTTACAATCACAGCATTTGTTAACCTACTGTATTCTGTATAAATAAGCTCCAAATTACATTATAGCTGTCTACACAAAGTCTGTATCTGTAGGCAATGTATAGTGGCAGGTACAATTGGGATTTCAACCATCAATAAATTGGAGCCATATATTTTCCTTTCCAGTTCTTTCAGCCACAATAAGGACACAGAGAATCCATTTACATTCTCTGATTGTCAAATTCCAAGTACCAGGCATACACTGGTAGTTCTCTGAAAATTTTAGATTTGTTTACACAATTGTTTTCATATAACCCACTACTTTCTCCCAAAACCTGGTAAATGTATTGTAGAAACATATGTTTAAAGAAGCAGTATCTTAATACATCTCCATCTCCAGCAAAGTGCTTTTATGACACCATTTTCTATACAAATGTAATGGACTCCAATAAATTCTAAATATCATTTTTTTGTATAAGTTGTAATTTGAGCATCATTGACACTCTTGCTATAAAAGTCTTGCATTTAGACAATATAGGAATTTCTGATTCTTTATTCCATTTCTTTCTTAACATCTGCATATCAAATTGATTTATTGATAACACATATCTATTAAAGCTAATAGTAGATTCCTCCCCATTTTAAAGGATTTAACAGGTGCTACTGGTATCTAAGGTGCTTCAGAAGCTTAAAATGTACTGGTTCAAACAGTATTGTTAATAAATGTAATTGTAAATATTGAACAGAGTATATTAAAAGTTCATATTCAACTTCTATCAGTTGGTCCAAAATCAATATCTATGCTTTCATCCAATTTTTCCATATCACACTCTTTTTCCCAATTTTGAAAGTTGGGTTTCTCCATAAGGCCAGTTTAGCATTCTCCCTAACAACCTACTTCATTAAGCCCTACACCTCCAAATACCTCACCCGTGAAGAGAGGATCTTTAACTGCAGGCTGTCCAGGGCAAGACGGGTGGNATTCATGCTGTGTGGGCGTTTTTCTATCTCTATGGCTTCTCTGATTATTCTGTTGTTGAAGTGTTCGGTTTTGGTGATCTTTAACTGCAGGCTGTCCAGGGCAAGGCGGGTGATGGAGAATGCCTTTGGCATCCTTGCCAACAGGTTCCAGGTACTTATAGCCAACATTCAGCATCGCACAGAGACCATGAGGAGGATCGTGGAAGCTTGCTGCATCCTGCACAATCTCATGCGCACCTGCTACCCGGTTTTGCAGAACAGGCTTGTAGACCTCCACAAGGCAATGGGGACATGGAGCCTGGGGAATGGAGGCAAGGGCGAAACCTTATAGAGGTTGTGCAAGGGCTGACCATCCAGTCCCACTAGGCTTGCACTGGAGGTTTATCTATCCCATCCCACAGGTATCCCTTCCCATCCCACAGCTATCTTAANAGCCTGTCTCATCACACGGATGAGATTGGGCCATGTATGTTTGGTTGGCCTACAATGAACAGGGCGTTTAATAAAGGTTTGTGTTTGTGTTCAAATGTGTGGATCAATGCTTGCATTGTAATTGATAATGAAGGGCCATAGGGGTGGCAATTGGGAGGGTGGATCATCCAGTTCCACTATGCTTGCACTGGAGGTTTATCTATTCCATCCCACAGGTATCCCTTCCCATCTCACAGCTATCTTAACCCATCCCACAGGTATCGCTACCCATTCCACAGGTATCCCTTCCCATCCCACAGCTATCTTAACCCATCCCACAGGTATCCCTACCCATCCCACAGGTATGCCTTCCCATCCTACAGCTATCTTAACCCATCCCACAGGTATCCCTACCCATCCCATAGGTATCCCTTCCCATCCCACAGCTATCTCAACCCATCCCACAGGTATCCCTTCCCATCCCACGGGTATCTTAACCCATCCCACAAGCATGCAAAGGCTAAACCATTTGTAAAAGTTTCCACCCAGACTTTATAGAAAAAAATAAATGAAGCAAGTGTGTGAAGCAAAGATAAACTTTATTAATAACAAGCTGTAAAATAAACATGACCCAAGTCAATTGTCCAAATAAAATCCACACAATATCCAGGCAGCCAGTCATCTGCACTCCTCTTGGTCACTCGGAAGGTGTTGTGCCCAGTCTAAGGTGTTAGGGTGCAGGTGCTGTGGAGGTGAGTGCTGCCAGTGCTGGTTCCTGAGGTGTTGCTGGCAGTGCCTGGCCAAGAGGGACAACTAGGGGATGTGTAGTTGAGGAGAGCTCTCAGACAGCTGGCTCAGCCGCGATGCTGAGAGGTCCTTCTCCATGCCATAAGGGTGTCCAGCCCCAGTACTGGACAGATGTACTGGCCGGGCCTGCTGTTGGGAGGAGGAAGGGTAGCGTAGTGGGGCTGTCTGTCTGCTTGTTTTTTTTACAGCGGGTGAGGACTGGCGTGGGTAGGGCATCATTGGACGTGGCTGCATCGCTGTCGTTGGTGTCCCGATGCTTGTTGGCCCTGTATGTGGGAAGGGCTTGGCTGTGTCTGGTGCTGCTGGACCTCCAGGTAGCTGTAGCCTGGAGGGTGTGGAAGCCTTGTATGGGCAGGGACATTCACCTGGGGTGGAGGAGCAGACCTGGACTGGGGAGCACGGTTGCTCTGGTCTGGAGGTTGTTAAGTCAGCTGATGATCCTCTCCTTCACCCACCTCGTTAACTGGGACGATCCACCATCTCCTTGAGGTGTCTGAGTTGACGTAATTGAGGAAGGGCTGCGGTTTGGAGGAAGGAGGATTCAATGGGGACCAGCTGAGAGTGGAGAATCCTATGCTGGTGCGGATGTGTCCCTGACTCTCCACCCAGGACAATTTTTTGTTTTTTTTTTTTTGTGGTGTGCCCTCACTGCCATCTGGCTCTCTGCCTTACTGTGGAGGGGAGGTGTGGGCTGGATGCACGGCTTCGAGCGCGTGGACTCATGTCTCCTCTCTCCACACCGCGCACCAGGGAGTCCTCATCGCTACTCAACCAACGCTGCTTCCACAACCTGCCCGGGGGTTCTGCCACGTGGCACGCTCCACAGAAACCTTGGCTGAGACAGGGACTTGACTCTCGGCTGGAAGAGGACTGGGTCCAGCATGGCTGCCGGAGATGAGAGGTAGACAGATGGGCCTCCTGTGCTCCTGCGGTGCAGGACCTCACCCTCCAGGAAAGCTTGCACCTGGCATTAATAGTTCTCTCTGTCCGTCAGCTTAACCGCGTGCCTGGCCAGATTTTTGAGGTGCAGCTTCCGTTACCAGGTGTTGCATGTGCTTCCACCAGCCGAGGAGCGACATTCAGTGTGTAGCCAGACTCCTGCCCTCTCTCTCCAAGCGCCTGCTTCCGCTTGGTGTCCCTGTACAGCTTGGTTCCCTTCGCCACAGATAGTCATCTCTGCCCTCAGCCACTCCAGCACCTCATCCTCGGTTGTTCCTCCTCAATGCAGTTATTGCCTCTCCCTGTCCCACACATACGCCTCTTCCTTCCCTTTTCGGCCCCGGACGCGATGGATGACCCGTCATCAGAGGGGCTCCCAGGTGGTAGGGCTGCTCTCCCACACCACCCAGCATCATCATCATCATCACCAGCAGGATCATAATCAGTCATCAGCAGCATCTCAGCAGCAGCATATCACACGAGCATGATTCTTAAGCAGCAGCAGCAGCAGCAAGACCAGATCAGCAGCAGCCAGCAGAGTAAGCACCAGCAGCAGGGTCAGCAAGACCAGGAGCACGAGCAAGCAGCGAGCACGAGCAGAACAAAGACAGGACCAGCAGGAGCAGAGGGCAGTGCTTCAGCAGAATACGACAGGAAGCGCCACTTGCCAGGAGGAGCTACAGCAGAGCTCCGAGCAATAGAATAGTGAGCCAAGCAGCAGAAGCCCCAGCAGAAGATGAGTCAGGGCCAGGGGGCGGGAGGGTGGCCCTGTCCCTCTTGCCAGGGATGGCGGCAGGTTCCTGAGGCTTGCGCTTCTTCCCCATGGTTGTGGGTTGCTGCTGGCAGGAAGACTTGCAGGAAGGCTGGCAGGCACCAAGGCTGGCAGGGGAAGGCTGGCAGGGAAGCCTGGCAGAGAAGCCTGAGGAAGCTGGAGGAAGGCAGGGCACAAGGCATGCAGACAGGACCTGGCTGCAGGGAGGCTGGAAGGCAGGCTGCCCAGCGAGGCTGGCAGGAGGCTGGAAGGAGGGCTGCCTAGGAGCGCTTGGAAGGCAGGCGTGGCCAGCAAGGGCTGGCAGGGAGGCTGGCAGGCAGGCTGGCAGAAAGGCTGGAAGGGAGGCTTGGAAGGCAGGCTGGCAGCAAGCTGGAAGGGAGGCTGGAAGGCAGAGCTGCCAGCAAGGCTGGCAGGGAGGCTGCCCCAGGGAGGCTGGGAGCAGGGCTTGGAGGCAGGCTGGAAGGAGGCTGGAAGGGTGGCTGCCCAGGAGGCGGGAGGCAGGCTGGCAGGGAGTGCAGCAAGGCTGGCAGAAAGGCTGGAAGGCAGACAAGCAGGCAAGAACTGGAGGTATGAAGGAAGCAGTGTCTTTCCTTGGAATGCTGGCCACGGTGCGAGCTGCATTCCTATATCCGGGGTTGCGCAATTAAATCCCCCTGGCATTGCCAGATTAACATCCAGGCATGCTAGTTCTGCTTCCGCTGTGGGCATGCCGCTAGGCTTCCCGCTGTGCATTCCGCTTCATTCGCTCGTGCATCCTCGTCTGCATCCGTTTTTTCCGTCCGCGTCCGCCTTATGCTGAGACCTAGCGTCCGCACCGAAGCCCTGCACCCGCTCCCATGCGCTACCCACCCGCTGGCTTCCATTCCGCATCCGCTTTGCATCCGCCGCTGCGTCCTCCCCCGCGTCCGTGTTATCCCGCTTCAATTATGCACTTTCTTGCCCCTTTTGAGTGCAGAAACAACGGATGCAACATTTTTCTCTTCCGTTGTGTCCTTTTTGCATCCGTTGGGCAGTGTGACATGGCCTTTATGTATTGGTATTCAATGATTCTGTTCCATTCTTAGTGTCCAGTAAATGTTAGGGTTACAGGTTTATTAATATTTTTCATTATCAGTTTCTGTTGCTACTAATCTCATCTTTGTCTGTTTGAATTTAAAAATTATAAACAAAGTTAAAAAACATTTTCACAAAACTTAAATGATGCTACAAGAAGAAGAAATGAAATCTTGACCTGCTGCACATCAATTAATGGAAATAATGCATTCATTTTAATGGGAAGTGTTGTTTGACTTCTGTGTTAAATTGATTTCTGACTGTTAAAAAAGTCTGCTTAATTGCTTTCCCCATTTTTAAAACACACTTTACAATCTCATGGTTATTAGAAAAAAAGAAGATAAAGAAATTCACACAATTTCTATTGCAGCCCCATAATATTGCAAGAATCTAGTTCATCCTGAGAAAAGATAATATTTTTTTCTCTGGAGATTCTCAGTCATCCAGATTATAGTTGTCCCAAAGGTGTTTTTTCAAGAGACAACTGGATTTCCTGTTTTTTCTTTGAAGATATCTCACTTCTCATCCAAGAAGTTTCTTCAGAGCTGAAGAAGCTTCTTGGATAACAGGTGAAAAGTCTTCAAAGAAAAACCAGAAAGTCCAAGAGTTGCCTCGTGAGAAAGCATCTTTGGGATAATGCTTTTTTCTTCTCAGATTGATCAGAACAAAGTGTTTTCTAAAGCATACAACAAATTTTGGACATGTAGAGTCAGTACCTTGTAAAATCACAGGATTCAATAAAATGGTAGGGAAAGATGAATCAGGCAAACACCTGAGAGGCTCACTTACAAACAAATCCTGGCTACTGAAACATGCAGATATAAGCACATTTGCATGCTTGTTCATGTCATGGTTTCTTTACACTTTTCTTCTCCTTAATTAATCTCACTTATACCATACTGAGCAGACTCTGAATTTTATATTGGAAAAATAAATCAGACCAATAGTACAGGGTTATGCAAAATAAACAACTTTGATTTCATTATTTTAATTTCCACACTTTTGAAAACACAGTTTCCTTCCCATCCTCTTTAATGTTTATTTTCTCTCACCTTCTATAATATTATGTCCTTAATAAGATTTGTCAGTGAACTATTGACCTTATTTAGAAAACTGATTGATTTTAAATGGATGCTGAAATTGCAAAGTAAAAAAAAGGCAGCTATTGGTATACCATGATTTTGTTCTTTGAGGTAAGGACTTAAAAACTGTAGGAATTCCATGTAGCAAAAGATAACATGAATTTCTAATCTACATTTTAATACCAATACAAGCACCTTATTATAATATTACATTAGAAATATGTGATACCCCCAAGGGATAGTGCTTTTCTTATTAGAGAATATCTTCTTCACTGTTGGAGCTAGATAGTTCTTTTGCTAAACTGTTCACAGTCTTAACTTATTATACAAAATGAGATGCCCTCTGGGTATGTTTAAGATGTATATGCAAGGAACAATCAAGTGCCAAAAATACCAGATAAAACTAGGTAGGTGGCAGAAGTCAGAAAACTAGAAAAAGTGGATTACCTTGTGGAAGATAGTTTACCTTACAGCCTGTTTCATTTGGAAAAAAAGATTGCCACAGCTATACGGTATCTGGAAACCCTACTTGCCTGCCATTTGCATAGTTATCATCACCATCTTCAAACAAAGATCTTTATCTCCCTCCCTCCCTTCCTTCATCCCTCTCTCTCCACACATGTAGAAAGGAAAAATAGAAAATGTGAAAAAAGTACAACTCCTTTGCTTTTAACATATAGTTTATATCTGGATTGTTGCAAACATTTATAATTTTTCCATTATTCATTATTTTTTTGCCAATCTTTTTCTTATTCCTGAGCAATAGCCTTGAGAACCTCATTCATTTATTTTGTATTCGGATGTCAAATACATTGGTTTATGTATTAGTTATTCAATTACTATGAAACTCAAGGCAGTTTGGAGGACAGGTTGCTTAAAATACAGTTTTCATACCAAAGAAAACTAATATGCTTATCTTAAAATATATGCCTTGATTAATATGGTCCACAGGAAGACCATATAGTACTCAACATACAGGCAATAAGGCAAATATGACAGGCACTTTTAAAAACTCTATATGGGTTATATTCACATTCTGGGGAAGTATCCCAAAGGTGTTTTTTCAAGAGGCTTTCTCAGAACAGACTTTCTGGTTTTTCTTTGAAGACGTTTTGCTTCTTACCCAAGAAGCTTCTTCAGCTCTGGGGAAGTCTGAAAGCATTATCAAAACAGGATTTTCTATTTTAATTTGTTCACTTAGCATGTTAAGTTAAGTGACCAATCTAATGCAAGACCATAACTCTGTGACACGCAAGTTTTGGAGTTGACCTCATTTTTAGTGGTACACATGAGAGCTCTATATGTACATTGCATACAGATAATGTGTCAAATAAAAATATGACAAAAAAAATTATTTAGCTACACATGAATGAATCTAGAATGCAAAATGTTTGCACAAAAGGATATTTTAGCTTGGAGCTATTTAGAGCAGCGGAATCCTCAGTTCGTGGACCTGCACCGGTCCATGGCATGCCAGCAACCAGTCAATGTAAACAAGTAAAGTCCCATCCGCGGGACATAGGCAGCACATAAAACCACACCCCCTTCAGTCCATGGAAAACCTGGTGCCCAAAAGGTTGGGTGCCGCTGATTTAGAGTATTCATTTTAGATATTAGATTTAATGTGTTCTAGATTTTTCCTCCTTGGATGGTAATGTGTATTAGCAAGTCATTGTTTTGTTGTTGTTGTATTAGAGTAAATAAAATAAATGGTTTATTTTAAAGAAATTCTTGAAATAATTGACCTGTGATGTAAAATGTCATCTCTTAAGTACTTTTTACCCATTATGGATAGCTTCCCCTGTAAACTTTTTATAATTGTTAAGTACAACTCTTACCTACCAAAAGTTTGTCTACCCCAGTTTCATATTTTTCCCCAGTGGCAATTTCTTTATTCTGAACCTGCCTCTTGATCTGTTCAAACATCTGTATCACCCCTATGGTTAAGAGTAAGACCAGTACAAATTGCATCTTCCTCAGGTTTGGCATTCTGCACTCAAGACAGCTTTAAAGAGAAGAGCCTGTCTTTGATAACAACATAATCTATGACTTACATTCATGTAAGTTGAGAAAGGCTTCTTTAAAGCCCTCCATGCAAGATGAAATGGAAGTTCTTTTTTGGATAGTAATTGTCCCTTTTCAACTCTAAGTGTCACCAAAATAAGGGTTGTGCAAGTACATTTTGTGAAGAGTACTGATAAACCAATTGTCAAAGAAAGAGCATGCATCATACATCATGACAGCTTCCTTATCTTAGATGGATTTGAAGCATCTGAGTACTATTTATTTTGAATGCAACTCATCTTCAAAGATTTTTAAAGTATGCTGACTTACACATCTTGATAAAAGCCTTTGTTTGAGCAAAAAGGCATTAAAAATGTTTCAGTTAACTCTAACTTTGCCCTGTCTTTCCTCCACTACAGTTTGGTCCTTCTTTGGATGTATAAGATAAAGGACAGAAACAATCAGCCCCAGACTTGGTATGGAAAGTGTATGGTTGGTCAAAATTAGGTTTTGAAAACCATATGTATCAGTCAGTTGTGATATTGCCACAAAATTCTATTGACTGCAGTGATGTTTACAGAGGAGATATTTTATTTCTTAAATATATATTAAGGAATTTGTTGACAGACGAGGTGACATTTTTATGTCATAATCAACTCTAGATGGAATGCAGGGAGATAGTTAAAATATGCCAGGAAAGGGAAGAAAACTCGTAAATAGGAAAAAAAATTAATGTTTTGATAGAATACACTTCATTTCAGCATAGGAGAGGGCATGGAATGTGATGGAGAGGCAAGATGGGAGCATCAGGAAAATTAACAAATAGGGAGCACAGTTGACATAGCCAGAATGAATGATTATGAAAGACAATAAAATATCCTATTAGCAATCCAGTAAAAGATAGACTGTAGTCCAGAGCATTAATTGACAACACTGGAGCCATATATCAAGAGGTTAAAATTCATCACTGCAAGAGATGCATAACTAAAATTTGTTCAGTCATAATAATTGCTGTGAATTTAGGCCAAACAAGCAATCAAAAGCCAACTAATAACAAGATACATATGACTTTGTAGTAAATATATATATATATATATTTCAAAAAACAATAGAGAACACATTGGCAGGCATTTATCCCTTATATACTGAATTCATTAATTGTGCTATACTAAGCACACAATGCTGATGAGAATAGCAGTAAATGTTAAGGAAGATAATTTAACCAACCTTCACAAAAATAACATAATTTAGGGACACTAGGAAAACCTTCTCATGCTGATGTAATGCAAGCCTTACTCTTTTGGTATACATGACTTACAAAAGAGGCAGAAGTTTGCATTGCAACAGCACAGCACTTTTGACAAAAAAGATAGATCCTGCAGTGCAGATGTTTTAAGCTTTCTGCCAACACACAAAGAATCAGGAAGTCCTTGAGTTACAACCATAATGGAGCTTACCTATTAGGGCTGAACATTGGGATAATGTTAAATGAAATGCCTTAAGTAATGACCAGCCATTCCTGCTCTCCCCAGTATATTCATTAAATGAATGCACCAATCGTTAAGTGGAGATCAGGGATGGGGGAGATCCAGAGGGGCCTCGGGCCAGCATAAGCCTGTCTGTTCCAGGCCTCTCAAGACCTCTCCCACTCCAAAGTAGCTCATACTCTGCCTCCTGCCCTTTTGGTGCCTGACATGCCAGCTCCCTCCATACTTGAATGTCTTGCCAGCAAGAAGCAGTGGGGAAGGAAAACTCTGGCTGTACTTTCCTTTCCCAGCTGTGCTGGCCCTTCCTCCTGCCAAGATGCCCTGGATTTCTGGGGCAAAAAAAGGATCAATTCCCTAGTGTTTCAGAGCTTTCTTTGGCTGCCAATCAGCTAGCCATCGGGAGGCTGCAAAGCTCTTCTGCCTCCAGCCAGGCATTGGGATCTTGTATGAAAGGCAGCAGCTTCAAAACAAGCTTCCCAATTCCCTTGCTTAATTCTCTCCCTTGACAGGTTTACTGGAGTTAGGCCTCATCATTAGGCAAAATGACAGGATGTTATAGATCCATATAGCAAATGAAGTGATACCAAAATCTTACTGTTCTGTATAACTTGGAAGGTTCCAAGTAGTTAATTCTGACTGGCCAAAAAGGCCAATAGTGGATTGGTTCATTAGNAAGCTTCTATATAAAGGGCTGCCGTGGCTTGAGCCAATGTTCCGTTACTGTTGCTGTTAACCGAATAAAGAGTTGTTAGTTGGAACCCGGTCTCTCGCGCTTCTTTTCCGGACAGAACACTTACACTTTATACAGTAGGAGATGAATCGGTGTTCCCCTAAGAATTACCTGGGAATCAGAAAGATTTACATTCACTGAGCAGAATAACAAATATTGTGTAAAACAAACAAATGGGCAGAAGTCAACAGATGACAAATTTTTTTTCTGAAAATGAAGGCTTCTAAAGATTAGCTATTGCTTCAGAGTGGCCACTTGCCGAGTGAATTTTATTTTTTCTGGTAACAGAACTTCAGTCTGTTTTTTTTCTCCTTTGTGTTTGTGATTCAAGATTTTATGACAAGCAAATTCAGTTCGACACTTGGAAAACTGATTCTTATATTATAATGGAAAACTCACTATTTGGCATAATGTATTAAAATTGCATTGATGGTAGACCATTAACCCTATCAAGATTCAGCTAGTTGTTTTCAAGAGCTTCAGTGAAATATATTGTAGAACTATTTCCCTTAAGCTCTTTCAGACAGAAAGAAAGCCTGAGAAATGTCACCAAATTATCTAATTTATACCAAAGAATCTTAAAGAAATAAAACTTCACTCCCCAGATAATTCTTGCTTCTGTTCTTTTTTGTCACATTGGTTTTTCATGCTACTTTTCACTAAATAGAATTAATTTTAGTTTCCCATCTTATCAATGGAGGATTTATCTTCTTCCTGTTGTTGAAATTATGTTTGTTTTGCAGATTATTAAGGGTAAAGGTAACCTGACCATGGTAAATTAACAATGTTATTTCTTATTTATAGTTTAAACCTGGCTAATTTCTTTGCATTCAGGATCTTGGGAATTTATTATTTGCTTGAGTAGATATTTGAATCGTGATCTCTCTTTAATAAAGTGATGAGAATGTTATTAAAGCCCATGTCACACAGCACCA
>BHFT01002575.1:0-50631 GCA_004320025.1 Laticauda laticaudata | reverse complement strand
TCAAGTAAAAATATGTTGTAATGGTCTTCAACAGTATTGCATCCAGTGAATAAAAATTGCCAATCAAGGGATGAGAGGTTGTTGTCTATAAGATCATAGTTGCCTTTTTTGAAGTTATAATTGGGGATCACATCCTTGTTTTGATTTTTGTGTTGATGTATGTTGAGGCAAATGTCAATTATGCTGTGGTCACTGTTGGAAAAGGGTTCTTTAATTTGAATTCCGTAAATTGAATTCAAACTATTGCAGAAGATGAGATCAAAGGAGTTGTTAAGTCTAGTATTGTTGGTTACTAGTTGTTCCAATCCCAGATTTGTTACAGCATTGTAGAAGGTTGCATGTATGGGTTCAGTTTTACATTCATTTAGGGTCCAGTTAATATGAAGTAGATTGAAATCACCAAGAAAGATAAAAGCATGTGGGCAGGATGTTGCCCATGTTAGTAGTTAATTTAGCTGGTTCATATGTTCGATGTCATAATCAGGGGCTAGCCTTGGTGACTATTTAGTTGCAAACTAACACTGCTAACAATGGAGCCAATGAATATTTGTGATAGCTTGCATAGCACTGAGTTCTTAAACTGATTAATTAAACTGAGTTCTGAGTTTTCTGTGGAAAAAAAATGTGATTTATGATGATGAACAGATTGATGTACGATGACCTCTCATAACAAAAACATTTGTTTATTTGTTTGTTCAATTTCTGTGGCTCCCCCCCTCAAAGATTCTGGGAAACTTATGATTCATAAAATAGATCATAATTAAGAATTAAACAAAAACATTTTAAAGCAATAAAACCAGTAAAACCAGTAAAAAAATCATTAAAAGAATCCACTCAATACAGAAAAGCAAGATATTTGGCCCATTAACAATTTAGCCAGGAAATGGGGCCTTTTGCACATTCTATGTTCCACGCTTGGGAAACAGCCAGGTTTTTAAGCCTTATAAAAAGTTAATAGGGGAGCCATTCTGATCTGCGAAGGGAAGATGTTCTTGAGAACAGGGTCTGCTGCAGAAAAAACTCATCTTCTGGTCCCTGCCAGTCACCATTCTTTGGCTGACAGGATCTGCAGCATGCACATTCTGCTTGACTTGGTTGGTCAAGTAATTTATGCATTTCCCATTGCTCATTTTTCAAGTTTCCATAACTTAATAAAATCATTTATTTTTTAAAAAAAGATAATTGTAAATATTTCTTGTTTTATGTGCTACCAAGTAACTGAAGATGCAGAAAGAATAATTAACACGTATATCTATTAATCTTAGCAGCAGTGATGGAACAGGTGCTAAATAAAATTTTACCTTTTTCAAGATTAACAAGTATTAAGATAGTATTAAGAATTAGTTATTTTAATTTTTATAGAATGAAGCACTGACTGATCAAATTCATTTGTCACTGTTAATGAGAGAGATTTTCATTTGCATTACAACTTTCTTTAGGGAGATGCCAGAGATCAATGGGTATCTCTTGCTTCCAAAAAGTGGATATCCAGATTTTTGCAGTTAAGTTCTAGTAACTCTGTCAGAAGTAGAGTTTCTGCTTCTCTTTAAAGCAGACATGTCTTTTTGTGGAGGGTGCTTCCATCTGAGCTTCAACAAATGTGCAGCTGCTCTCATGAGTAGTAGAAAGTTGCAGCATTTGTGTAAGGAACTTTTTCTAAATCACTTTCAAAGTGATGCACCTTTTTCCCATCAAGGTGCAACGTTCACATAATTTGTTACTAAAGCACTTCATGTTCTTTAAGACTACTTCCAATACTCACAGGGAGCACTGAAAGCCTCTTTTGATTTCTGTAAGAGTGAATATGCTGCTTCATTTCACACTTGAAAAGTGGAAACCATGTTATTTTACACAGCAGCTTCAGAAGAATGCTTTGCTGACAAAAGGCTGAAGCAATCTTTTGAAACCCTATTAAGATGTGACCATTTCATAGCATTTCACTTCCTGTAGAATGAGCTAGACCAAGTTTATTTTACATTTAGGCCCTCCAACTTCAGAATTAATATGCTGCTGAATTCCAATTGCTGGAATTCTGCAATGGGGAAAAGATTGTTGCCTTTATGGCCTCCTTTTGGCTTTTGATAGACTTCCTGTCAGTCACTATGGCAACTGAATACTAAGTTATATAACTCTTGGTCTGATTCAGTAGAACCTGTGTTCTTCATCTCACATTTTTCTGCAGGAGAAATTGGATTTATTCTACTTTTAAAAAATGTTTGGCTCTGACAAAATCTTGACTTTGTGGCATGTAAATCTTTCTTCTTTAGTTTGTCTACAACTTTACTGAAATATGTAAGTTAGTAATTATATTTTATTATCCTGATTAAACATTTAGTAAAAATTAATACCTTAAAAAATGGCTTTAAAAATGTAGCAAGCTAAAGCCTGCCTATGTTTGACCTTTAATTTAAAACATATCATAATAAGTTGCTTGGTATTTAACTATTTGAAAACATGCAATTTCATACCCTCAGGAATTATTCCTCAGTTCAATTGTCAAGGGTTGCAGCATCACCATGTTGTTTTTTTTTTAAATGGAGCTGTTGCTAACATTTAGAGCAGCACTGGACTATAGTTTCATCTAAATGTTCTATAAATTTCCATGATGATCCAAAATAATTATGTCAGCTTTGTTTACATATAATTTGGGTTTTCTTCTATCAGCCTTATTCACACAAACGTTTTGCCAAACCATCCTTGCTGTAACTATGTATCATTCATATGTTTGCAACTATGTATCATTGCAACTATGTATCATTCAGGCATTTGCAACATTGTATCATTCACGTGTAATCATTGAGCTTCTGTCTCCTCAGTGACCTTTTGCAGGGCACGTACAGGGACAAGGAGTTAAACATCTGTAGAAATAGCTTACTTACATTGTAATTAGTTTGTCTAGCATGCAGCTTTGTAAAGCAGGAATATCCTGATCGAATTATAAATCTTGCGATCCTGTCTGACCTGGTATCTTGNTCTCCTGTCGTTTCTTTCTCCTTTCGCTCCCTATCATGAGACGCCCATCTAATGCGGGATAGCAGATACCGCACATCCTCATAAGTAAATAGGCTCAAATAGCCATAAAATATCCACTCCCATGGAGAGCAAACACAGCAGGCCAAATACATATGTGCAAACAACTCCAAGGTTATATAATTGAAAGAAGCAATCAGTATATTTCTGAGTACAACATTGACTCCTGGGTTATAATAAATAGGAAGATCCAACATCCATCACGTCAACTTTCATGAACAGTAATGTGTTCTCTGAAATCTATGCAAATGGTAATTGCAAAACATTAACCTTCTGGCTATATACTGTACATCCTAAAGAAAAATATTTTTTTCTGCACGAGTCCTATTCTTCAGTTGCATTTATTTTTAGTCATAATCAAGAATCTGTTTCATAGTATAAGCTGTAAAGTATGTTATAAACTAGAAGCATGCAATACTAAATTAAAAATATGAATCGCTCAATTTTTTGCTTGTAAATTTAAGATGATATCTGCACTCACAAAAATATTATTATTTTAACTTTTGCAAACAAAGCATTGCCTATTATCAGGCTATTTAGATGGAACAGAAACTTATTTATGTTTACTTGAAAATGATCAGGAAAAGTGTTTAAGGAGTCCTTTGGAACTCTCTGAGCTTGGTTGTTTTCCCCTGCTAGCTCTGAAGATATTGGATGGCAGTTTTATTACACTTAGACAGTGATAGAATGATTGGCTTTTTAAGTATCCATGTATCTGGCACATTACAACTTCTCTGTTTTGTAGTGAAAAAATTTATAAAGTATACAATTATCTTTCCATTACCAGGTGATATTTTCATCTCACTATATACTCTGCAAAACTTTCAGACCTTATTTGGTTCTGATGAACTACAAATAGATTACTGTTGACCAACATCATTCATAATAATTTAATGTCATCTAATGAATATTCATATAGAAGTACTTGCTATGTGGTCGGGACAGTAATTAAATTTATCCAGTTGTGTTAGCAAAAGGTCACTGGCTCTCTTGTCCTTTCAATAGATACATATGTAAATAATGACATGGGATAGAACCATATTTTATTTTTTCAATCAAATATTCTAATCCTTTGATCTTTACAAAACACTAAATAAAATGTGGCAGATAGGGAATGTAACAACATTGCATGAATCTTTTGTTTAAAATAATTCCACTTCCATCTGCCTCTCCTCTGTTCTTTCCAAATGGCTTCTTTGCAGTATACTCATTAACTCCTCATTATAATTTGTGCCTGTCACACACTTATTTTTACAAAAACTCTGTGATGCTGGTGTGTACTAATAAAACATTGTAAAATCAAGTGTTATTTCATTTCAAAACACATTCAGTCCATTCTTGTCTATATATCACGCAAAATAGTAAGCTAGTGAATGCTTTAAGAAACCATACATACATAGCATTCTTTATAAAATTCAGAAGCAAAAACACAAAAGAATATAACTTACTTATGTAACTGAGAAACAATAATTCAGAATATCAAATTCAAGAAACTAGAAAAAAAGAAAGTAAAAGACTTGCAGAAATTTAAAGAATAGTCCTACATGGAGAAATATTAGTGGAAAACCTCCACCAATAAAATGAATAGAAAATAGAAAGACAAAATATTTGACTGTTGTTTTAGGATACCATGAAAAAATTAATAGCCTCACAAGAATGTGAAATTATTTATTATTTTATTTACTTATTAGATAAGGGAAACAATGCTTAGTGCATTGAATAAAGCTGAAGAAAGCAAAAAATATAATAATACAATTGCTGCAAAAAAATAAGAATGAAAGATACATATTGTGTAAGGAGAAAAACATACTTGCTTTGGGAGAAAGCAATGAATTCTTAAGATTGAAGGAAGTCATGGAAAGTACAACTGATCTAGACAGCAAAATGATTTTTTATTTTTGAAAAGGGTGCCAAAAAACTGAAAAATTAGTCTCCAGCAGAGTGAATGAAATTAAAAATAAATGATAGGATTATTTAGAATAAAACTGAAATGAGGAAATGATTCTTTTGGAGATTTGCAAAGGAATAATATCAATAGGTTGAAGTTGTATCAAAATTAATGTATAATTCAAGAAAAACATGTTTGGAAGAAAATCATAAATACGATGAGATTGTTGAAAAATAGTAACATTGTAGTTGTAAATAACATGACAGTCCAATAAGAGAAATGTTAAAATATGGATGTAATTTAACATGTGTGAAAATGTTTCATTTGTATCTAATCATTGGAAAAATACTCTTATTCGTTCTTTACAGCAGTTTTTTCCAATTCTCCAGCCACAAGGTTCGAATTTGAAGTCCACACATCTTAAACTTGCTGAGGATGTGAGAGAGAAAGAAAGCAAGACTAAATGCCAAACCACAGAAGACGATGCAAGCATTGGAAGAACAAGGTGTAAAAATGAACTGGTTTTCATATTTGCAAATACAATCTAGATTTGATAAAGATGTTAAAACAGAAGGAGAAGGTAAATCTATGACAAGTTTGACTATTATAGATAAAATTTTGTACAGGTATGATGAAAACTAATAAAAACAAACTTTAGTGGACAGTCTATTAGAATTTAAATTTAGAGGAGGAACAGTTAAAGAAACTGGTTTGGGAATTTGTGTGGAAAATTTGATGGTATTTAGAAAAATTGGCAAAAAAATTGTGGTCTCAAATTATAAAATGAACATTGGTAACTGATATAAAAAATTTTTTGAGATGTTTTTACAGTGGCCACTACCCCCAATGAGATGCAAGAAATTTAAAGAATAAATTGGATTAAATGGGAAATGATCATAGTTACCAGATAGCTTTTTTCCGATGGAATATGTGTGGAGACATGTTCACAACAAAAAAAAAAAAATAGGACTAAATCCAAATGGTTGAGAAAAAATGATAAAAACAACAATATAGAATTAAATAGAATCTATTTAATTGGGAGACAACCATCCGCATATACAATAAAGAACTGAAAATATTTGATTGAAATGTTTCAACAGCAGCTATAAATGGTGTATTGCGAAGACTGGAAAAATGATAAAGTACTATGGCGAGAAGTATCAAAAAATTTATGGACTGTGCTGAAATGAAAACTACATTTAGTTAGACGAACAAGAAGACCAAGCAATATTATATGATATGGAATATGTTTTTCAAATGGTTGATAAAAGGCAGGTAATGTAATAGACATATAATTTTGGATAGAAATATACAAGACTGGAATAACAAATATAGATATATATAACCACTGGTTAAAGTATAAAACACAATTTTAAGATAAAACTTGAAATCTGGTATTAAAATGATGGAATAAATAGTTTAGTCATGGATGTAATAACTGATAAATGTTACAAGTATAGTTTAGTTCGCCAATGTGAAGACTGATATAGTTGGGAGTAAATACTACAAAAGGATAGCAACAAAAGATATGTAAAGCCATTCACACCGAACCAACAGGATGCAAAGAGGATGTAAAACGGACAAAAAACCTGGCCATCCATTCGAAAACGCGATGTACTCACTGCCTCCGTTTGGCTTTTCTATCTGTTCAGCATCCGTCTATGAGACGTTCATCCGCTCCAAAAGTTTTGGGCTGCCTAAAACTTTGCGCGAAAATGTATCAAGTTCGTCCGTTCTGCATCCGTGACGCATCCGTGACACATCTGTTACGCATACGCTATATCCGCTAGCATCCGCTACGCATCCGCACAACGCGCATACGCCCGGACGCAGGGAGGAAGCGGAAGGGACGCAGAAGCGGATGCAGAACGGCATGCCTAGGAATGCAGCACGGAAACAAAGCATTTAAAACGGAAAGAAAAAACGTTCGCAGAGGGGACCTATCTCGATATTAAGGATGTCTGCAGGATGCCTAGAGGATGCCTAGAGGATTGCCTAGAGGATGCAAAGGGACACCTATACTGCCAATAAAAGGGGGAAGGAACTCATCTGCATCTCTCTTTCAGACCAGCAGACCATGCGGTGAGACCTCTGCAAGCCTTCGTCTGCCTCTTGCTCTTCCAACAAGCATCCAGTCATGGTCCACCGTGATTGTAACAAAGTCCTTTCAGCAGCCACGATCGTTCTGCAACAGTGCGAAGCCATCTGCAGGCTCTGTGAACTCTACTGCGAGAAGAAAAGGAGCCACCCAAAAAGAGTCTTGAAATCCGAAGATGGTCGCCAGAAGAGCAGAGGAGGACTGTACAACAAGCTGATGGTGGATCTAGAGCGAAGACTCTTGGTGCATTCCAGACTTCATGAGGATCCTCAGCCATGTTTGACAAACTTGTGCAGCGGCTGACACCGTGCAGATTGACCAAGCAGAGCACCAGCTTCCACCCCAGCCTGGAACTGTCAAAGGTGGCCTCACTCTGCAACCACCGTGGCTCAGGGACCTGTCCTACAAGAAGCATGCAGTGCAGCTGGAGGTGTGCCATCCAACACCATCACATTGTGGTCAGAGAATGGTGCAGCCATCATCGAAGAATACCTGGAAGAGCTCCTCCAGTGCCCCCTCCACTGAAGAAGGATGGAAGAAAGTTGCAGACAGTGGTATCAGAAGTGGAACTTCCCACAACCGTTGGAGCATAGGTGGCAAGCACGTGGCCTGCAAAGCAGTAGCCAGGTTGGGCGCACTTATTTCAACTACAAGGGCTTCTTCAGCATCGTCCTTCGCCATGTCCGATGCTGACTACAAGTCAATGTGTATCGATGCTTCAGCAATGCTCATCTCAGATGCCCAGTATACAACGCCCAGTCACCTCAAGGGAGGAGCTGGAAGGCAACCTCATCGTGGGCTTCCCAGATCCAGACCCCTGCCCAATGACACGCAAGATATGCCCTACTTCATCGTGGGGATGCACGCCTTTCTCCCTCACAACACTACTCAATGAAGCCCTACAACCTCCGACTCCTCACCCGTGAAGAGAGGATCTCAACTACAGGCTGTCCAGAGCAAGGCAGGTGGTGGAGAACGCCTTTGCATCCTTGCCACAGGTTCCAGGTACTTCTCACCACCATGCAGCATCGGCCAGAGACCGTGAGGAGGATCGTGGAAGCTTGCTGCATCCTGACAATCTCATGCGCACACCGCTACCCAGTCTTGCAGAAAAGGCTCGTGACCTCCAGCAAGGCAATGGGGACATGGAGCCTGGGGGAATGGAGGCAAGGGCAAAACTGATCAGTATTGAGGGATGTGCAAGGCCCAACACAGCCTCACATGAGCAAAGAATCAGCGCAACCTCCTGAACACACTGGTGCAACTCCCCAGCTGGAGCAGTGGAGTGGCAAGACAGGAATGGTAGATGCTGATGTATGCTTCTTCAGCCTGTCCTCATCACATCTGATGAGATTGTTCCTCTGCATGTTTGTTGGCTTACAATGAACAGGGCGTTTAATAAATTAGAGTTGTGTTTATGTTGACATGTGTGGATAATTATTACATTATATTGATAATAAAGGGCCATAGGTGTGGCACCTGGGAGGGTGGACCATACAGTCCCACTATGCTTGCACTGGAGGTTTATCTATCCCACTGCTATCCTAAACCATCCCACAGCTATTAACCATCCCAGTATCCTAACCCATCCCACTGCATCTTAACCCATCCCACAAGCATGCAAGGCTTAAACCATTTCTAAAAGTTTCCACCAAAACTTTATTAAAAAAAAAAGAAATGAAGCAAGCGTGTGAATCTAAATAGACTTTATTAACAAGAAGCTATAAAACAAAAAATGACTCTCTGGCACTCCTCTTGGTCGCTCAGCTCAGGGGTGAAGGGTGCAGTGCTGTGGGAGTGTGCGGTGCTGGAGTGCTTGTCATCAGCTCCTCCAGAAGCAGAAGCAACAGAAGCCACAGCCCCAGAAGAGCGAGCCCGTGCCTGCAGAAGCCCCCAGCAGACCAAAGTGAGGGCCAGGGGGCGGGATGGTAGCCCTGTCCCTCTTGCCGGCTGGCAGCAGATGGCTGAGGCTTTGCTGTTCTTCCACATGGTTGTGGAGTGGCTGGCAGGAGGCTGGCAGGAATCAAGGCTGGCAGGAGCTGGCAGGGAGGCTGCACCAAGGCTGGCAGCAGGCAGACAGGCAAGGCTGGCAGGCAGACTGGCAGGCAGGCAGTCACCAAAGGCTGGCAGGAAGGTTGGCACCAAGGCAGGCACCAAGGTGGCAGGAGAGGCAGGCACCAAGGCTGGCAGGAAGGCTGGCAGGCAGGCAGGCACCAAGGCTGGCAGGCAACATGACCAAGGCTGGCAGGAAGGCAGGCAGCAAGGCTGGCAGGCAGACTGGCTGGCAGCAAAGCCTTGCAGGCATGCTGCAGCAAGGCTTGCAGGCAGGCTGGCAGCAAGGCTTGCAGGCAGGCTGGCAGCAAGGCTTGCAGGGAGGCTGGCAGCAAGGCTGGTAGCAAGGCTGGCAGCAAGACTGGCAGGCAGACATGCAGGCAGGGCAGGCAAGGCTGGCAACCGTCCGGCAGCAGGTCTTTCCTCTGAATGGCGACCTGCTTCCGAGCTGCTTCTGTTATATTCCACGGGGCTTGCGCAATGCATCCCCCCGCATGGCGCAATTAAACACCAGCATCTGCTAGTCTTCCACTGTGCATCCGCTAGGCTCTGCTGTGCATCCTTCATCCGCTCTGCATCCGCTCTGCATCCGCTGTATCCGTTCTGCGTCCGCTTCGCTGAGGCCCCCCAGAAGCCCTGCGGTTGCGCCATCCGCCCCCATCTGTCTGCTTCCCTCCGCTGGGCTTCCGTTCCGCATCCTCTTTGCATCCTCCCTGCGTCCTCCCCGCGTCCGTGTTATCCACTCCGGTTATGCAAAATTTTGCCCCTTTTGAGCGCGGATAACAACGGATGGAACATTTTACTCGTCCGTTGTGTCCTTTTTGCATCCGTTGGCCGGTGTGACATGGGCTTAACTAACTGACACACGGTATGTATATAAAATGGAAGATGGTTTTATGTTTTTATGTTTTGCATGTGTATGTTTGTTTTTAAAAATTAAAAATTAAAAAAAAGAAGACTAGCTGGGTAAGTATACTAGAAAGAGTTCTGATTGAAAACTGACAATAAGTGAAATCTGAGTGTTTAGCTTAATATAGATTAGATTTTCCTCTTCAACTGAGAAATTAATACAAT
Organism: Laticauda laticaudata; assembly: GCA_004320025.1. NCBI lineage: Eukaryota > Metazoa > Chordata > Lepidosauria > Squamata > Elapidae > Laticauda > Laticauda laticaudata. The sequence goes on along the minus strand of BHFT01002575.1, from coordinate 40,489 downwards.
AAAAATTTGATTTAGTAGATTTCAGTGCAAAGGACTCCAAATATAACTGACATTTCCATTGTGCTTATATAATTTAAACATAATTACAACCTTCAATTCCTTATTCATGCAAAATATTATATGAATATTTTGAATAATTCAGAATTAATGATTAAGGAAGGAAGGAATAAAGGATATATGGCTGGCTGCCTAATAATGTAAATTAAAATTGGGTTTTTAGGAAGGTTTTGACAAAATGAACAGAAATATTAATAAATACTGAATACTGTGATTAGTATAAAACCTATTTTGATTTGGTTGATTTGGATAATTTAGTTACATAGAAATAATGAAGATAATTAAATTGAAAATTAAGAGAAGGACTGGATCAAGAAGAATGGAAAGACTGAAGAACATATAGTTGGTTAGAGCTAATGAGGTCTTGACAAAAGGAGAGACAAAAAACTTAAACATCAAAAGGAAGTACCATATCTTTTGGACTATAAGATGTACTCCCCCCCCCCAAAGTGGGTGGAAATGTCCATGCATCTTATAGAGTGAATGTTGCCAAAGCCCCGCCCAACCACCCTTTGGCCTCTGCATCCCAGCAATTTGCCTTCTTGAAGCAAACAGCAAACAGCCTGATTTAGCACAAGCAGCTGATTGTTGGTTGGATCAGCCTCCCAGAATACCACTGATCAGCTGTTCCAGGCTGTGGGAATCACCACTGTCCATCGGCACCATTGCCAGCCATTGCCTTTGCCACCTATTGCCACCTACATCCCATTTTCAACCCATTCCAGGTGGCAGGTATTCCCACCACCACCACCCATCCCCATCACCTGGCTGAAAATGGGATGCGTGGAGTCCAAAAGCGGGGCACACAGAGATAGCGATAAGTGGCAGTGGCGATGGGTGGCAGCAATCCCCACAGCCTGGAACGGCTGATTGGCAGCATTCCGGGAGGCCGATCCAACTGCCAATCAGTTGCTCATGCTAAATCAGGCTGTGCTGAAACTGACCAGGCTATTTGCTAGGGAGGGAAATTGCTGGAAAGCAGAAGTAGACTTTTTCCCCCTTGTTTTCCTCCCCAAAAGCTAGGTCTATCTTATAGTCTGAAAAATACAGTATATGAAGCAATGAAAGAGTATAGTGGAATTAAGGATAGTTTTCAAGGTTAGAAAGACATGGAGTGATATTCCAAATGATGCTTGTATAAATAAATTTTTGTACATTTCTTTTTTACTTGTGCCTTGAATTTCCTTGGGTTACTATTTTTGACTACTTTTCCGCATTCTGCATAGTGTTGCTTACCACAAAAAAGAATAGCATCATGGGTCTATCTGTCTATACAGGGTCAAATCCCAATTAGAGGAGGTGACTTCAAAGAGAAAAATGTCTCTTCCATTCTGCTGAAGTATTGGCTTCATCAGTTTGACTGTGATAGACTATAGTTTGTCTAACAAGAAGGCTGGCAGTACATCACAGAAGGCAATGTTTTCTTCATATAAGAGCATTTCAGGTGACTTTTAGTTGAAAAAAATCTGGTTCTGAGTGACTCTGTTTTATGAAGAATTCAAATCTACAGGGGACTGTTATTTGGAAGCTGATGCTCCAATTACAAAAAGATCAGCAATATTTTAAAAAGGAGCAGCTACCAGAATCAGTTTCTTAGCTTTTTTCCCATGGAATGTAAATGTTATCCTTCAGAAATTTAATTCTAAAACATCATAATTAAATAGGCTCCATGGTTACAAGAGAGATCAGATTTTTTTAAAAAAGCTCTTGGCTGAGGTGACTGTGGCCATTGCAGTGACATTGTATATTTCACAAGGAATTTAAAATAACTCCCAATGGAATCTAATGTCCGCTGAGTTTGCACAATTTATAAGAAGTTCAGTTTTAGCAAAGTTGTTACCTTTATCAAAATCTCAGTTGGCTTATGAATAGACATTTGGCAGTAAATGACATGAACAAGCTACAGGGAGTGCCATTTAACATATGTGAAAATAATTCAATCATCTCAAATCTGTTTTCATTTTCTTTTGAAAATGCTACCTTTAAGATTCATTTGTGACAATTCAAGCATCTTATATACAGAGTCACTGCAGGAGTGAAGACTCATTGCTTTGAAAGTTACAAATGTCTGTGAATTATTGAGGTAATGCAAAGATTTTGCATTGATTTGATGAATTAACTTCTTATAATTTAATTATGAAAAACATGTAGCCATCATTTATATGCTTTGTTTCTAATTTTACACTAATATTTAATATACATCTTTACACATTTTATTGATGGCTTAAAGTATAGATTTTAAACTTGCTAGCCTCTGCTAGCATTGTGGAGACTGTTTTATCATAAGCAAAATAACTCTGAATAAATAACATTGGAAACAAAATGAATAAAAAAAGAATCATATCTAATTTGTCCTATGTGGCTAAGTGACATAACTACTTATATTACTCCTAATTCTACTACTATTTATTTCCATTTATTTTTACAAGAGCAAACTGTTGAAATTAGATGGATTTTGAGTCAAGATGAATTTTTTTTTCTTATGTTCACACAATTTATTATGAGAGAGAGAAAGAAAGAAAGAAAGAGAAAGAAAGAAAGAAAGGAAGAAAGAAAGAAAGAAAAAGAAAGAAGGAAAGAAAGAAAGAAAGAAAGNAAGAAAGAAAGAAAGAAAGAAAGAAAGAAAGAAAGAAAGAAAGAAAGAAAGAAAGAAAGAAAGAAAGAAAGCTAAAGATGAAACCCTTCTTTCTCAGCTGATTGGAAAAATAGTGGCATGGTGATAATGCATTTATTTCTTTTTAAAAGTATAGGAAAAGTCAGAACCTACAAAACAAAACTATGTTTAAAAGTTTCTGCCAGGTTTTAAATTAGCAACCTTTGATTTATAAGACACATTATGCTGCCTGTAATATTGGAACAGTGAAACAACTAAGATAAATTCTAAAAGTATTAGATCTAATAGGAAGCATTAACGCAGTTGAAGGTGTGTTTTTTTCCTCTGGGAAGTAGTCAGTGAACCACAGACACTAGTCTGTAATAAAGTAAAGCACATCAGAAATAAGAGCCCTTAAGCAACATAAAAGGGAATACCTTCTTACCCTCCTGTGAACTTCTATCCTGTCTAAAAGTTCTATTCTCTATTTTGTCAAAATTCTTCTAGAAGTGTGGTGCCCAACTGCATCACCATGAAATCACACTGTGTTTAGGGTGAATGTATTTCAATATAATTAATGGAAATACATTGCATGTATTAAGAAAAAAGGAAAGAAGCCCTCTTTGGTGCTGATTTCATTGGTTATCTATCCTGAAGACAATGTTTGCTTTTAGCTGCAAATGAAGCCAGTGGTATTTTTAGCAGCAGTCTGAGGGAAGTTGTCTTACAAATGTCATTTAGGCCAATGATTAACCTTAAGCTATCTAAGGTAACCCATAGATTAATGGATTTCTTACATGTACTGGGGCAGTACAACACTTTCAATTTGATCTTTAGAAGATTTCTCTCAGCATGCAAGAGCATGAATATCAAACTTGTCAACACCATAAAGCAACCCCATTCTTCCTTGGGATGTGGCAGCAGCTGTGAAAAATAGTTTGATCTTGAGAAAAGACACAGCTGTTTTATGATATTATACATTGGTTCTACATTTGCACCATCACTTTTGGAAAATCAAACCCAGAGCACCACAGAACCCAGAATAAAATAAAATAAAACACAGAATAAAATAGCAATTTCTCTAATCAAAATGGAAGCTTCACATGGGAACACAGAGTTATAACTAGCAATTTTCTCCAGGAAGAGCTTGAATCTTTTTTCCTTTCCCTGCTGATTTCATAAATCCTTTTTTTGTTTAATCTTCTTTAACTTACTACCCTTTCTTTTTGCAAACATGTGAGTACCTTTTGCTTCTCCGTAACTCTCTTTTGGCTTCAGTCCTTTCTTTTTGCAAACCTTGGAGTTCTCCCAAATATGTGAGTACCTTTTGCTTCTCCGTAACTCTCTTTTGGCTTCAGTCCTGTTGGCACTCTCCGTCTAAGTTCTCTCGTAATATGCATCACTACCAAGATGTTTATAAAATGGTACAATTGAGGATATAAATGTGTTTGTAAAGGCAGACTGCATTTTACCCTAGATCATACTTTTGGAGAAGCAAAATCATAATTTACAGTTGTAGGTCAAATTCCAAAATAGTTACTCAGAGCCAGACAATCATACACACATATGGAGGGAGAGAGACAGGAGAAGAGAGGGAGAAGGAAAAAAGGAGAGAGGGAGGGAGGAAGGGAGGAAGAGAGGGAGAGAGGGAGAGGGAGAGAGGAAGAGAGAAATAGACAGACAAACAGAGGGAAGAAAATGAGTGTGCCCATCCAGAAGTCAAAAACAAAAACCATAGATGAGATTCAGAGGGCAAAAACAAGACCAAACATTAGGCAGTAAAAAGCAAACACCCCAGAAGTGGCATCTCAGAGTTCAAGATGCAAAGCTAACCAATTGCAGTCTGACAAACAATAAATGTTATTTTCAAAAAAGAACTATTTAGATAACTTTATATTAAAGCAATGGTTGCCAATCAATGGTTGCCAATCAATGGTCTGAGAATCAGCAGTGATGCACAAGAGTATTTTAGATGAAGTCTATTTTGATAAGTACCAAAATAAAGTTTAAGGTTAAAAGGACAAAAGTTCAGAAGATTGCTAATTTCACAAGGTGGTTGGTGTCTTCAACTGAGAATTCATAAAATTTCAGTTGGAAACCCCCACAATTTGAAAAAAAAAGTTAATGATACTTTAATTATTTTCAAAAGCAGGTTTTATTTTGCTTTGGGTTATACATATGATCTAAGGCAGCTGCCCCATTTTGGGCATCATGGAATGGTTCCATGGAGAGAGATTTTTCCTCTCTTCTGAGGGGGCATGGTTTTCTGTGCTTCCTGCATCCTGCGGATGGGGCTTTACATGGCCTGGTTTCTGATATGCTGCAGACCAGTGGATTGGATTGGATTGGGGACCGCTGATATAAGGAGTATATATGTATGTAAAAATATGTTGCTGATTTCGGCTATGTGGTGAGGACATGGTGACCCTATAAAGGAGAAAAGGGGGAGGGGAATGGTTGTACAGGAAATCATAAACCTGAATTAGCATATACTTCATGTGCATATAATTCGTGTGCATTAAACCTATTAATCTGAAAGTTCATCCGGGTATATTGGCTACTTCTTATAAGATCTTCATTCTTTGAGTGGAAATAATTTAGCACCTTACTGCCCTGTGGTATCCAACTGTCCATTTTATCCATACCTTTTTGAAGTCTCTTGGTGGGTATAATTTAGAGTCTTGGGAGTGAGATATAATATGGGCTAGGATATGGTTCAGCTGATACTTTTATTTAACCTGATCTATCTGCTTCTCATAAAATTGGTCTTCAGATTAGGTCATAACAGAATACATCTGTAGCCAAGGATCTGGAAAAGTAACCAACCATAACCTATATCTCAAAGTAAAGAGCTCAAAAAAGTGTTACATGGAGCATTGGTACACACTTTGGAATGCTGATTTCTTTATTTGCCACTATTATTGAATTCTGCACAACAACAAGGATGTTCTTGAAAGTTTTTTTTTTTTTTTAATAAAGAATTTTATTATTTTAACAAAACAACATATACAAACAAAACAACAAAACATAAAAACATAAAAATATCTTTTTGACGGCAGTTTGATCCCGAGTTACATCTTTTTGTACAGACATAAATTCAAGTTCGTGCTTACTTTTATATAGCATTCCATTTCTTATTCACTATTTTACATTTTTCTATAAGCTTCTCCCCTCTTTTCACTCTCTTAATTCTATATAGTTTATTTCATCTCAATTTAAATCATTATATCTATATCCTTTGTCTGTCCTATTTCAGCTGTCTATTATCTTTTCTCATTAACCAAAATTTCTTCTGTAATGACCGATTGGAGTATAATGCCTTATCATACTATCCTTCCCCTAGTTTTAAAGCTTAACATAACACATAATTTCATTCAGATTCTGCGTAGTACATTCTAAAGATAGACTCAATATTTTTAAAACAAGGAAAAAAAATTTTTTTTTAATATATAATAATAATTAAAACAACAATCCTAGCAATTAAAATCATATCATTAAATTAGTATTCATTTAAGTCTTAAATGTTTAACAATCTTTCTAAATAAATATCATGCTTCTATGGAACATTTATAGATTTTGCTTAGTTACTCCCCCTATTTCACTTATGTTTAAAAATTATACAATGACAATGTTCCCATTTTTCTTTATTCAATTCTCTCATATTTGATTTCATTTATTTTATTAAAAAAGAAATTTTCGCTAACTTACATTAAATATTTTGTCCCATTTATAATCATATATTATTCCAATTTGTAACATTATTTCAAATACAAATACAACAACAATCTTATGTACCTTTGCAGAATCTCTTTTTCAATTGTATGTTTACCCATTATCTCTAAATAAATTCTGTTTCTTTACATCTTGTTTCAAACCTTTGTAGCTTCTTTCCCCCTTGCTTCTCCACTCTACCCTTTTTACCCCGTTGTCTTAATCTCCACCCTCTTGTTGTTCTTCTTTTCTGTTGCTTTCTGATGTGTGTCCACTTTTCACCTTGTTTTTCCCCTTTTTGGTTGTTTTTTTTATCTTAAATTCTCCATTCTCTTTCTCTCCTTTCCCTTTCTCCCCAATAAATTGCTTGTTCATTAGGTGAGGTTCTTCTTCATCCCAATCTTCTGTTCTTGTAGTTTCTCATATGTAAAATTGCATTTCTAAGAAACGAAAAATAGAGCCAAAAGAATCCTTCCCTTCTTGTTTCTCTTGTTCATATTTTATAATTCCATTTTCAGTTCATCCATAAGTAATGCCTTGTAAAAAAAAAAAAAAATTAAATGACCCAAATGATTTTAATCATTCAAATAAGAATTTCCAAACATCTCAAAGTCACCAAACAATCCAAAAACACACAGTCTATTTCATTTAACACCTTCTTTTTTTCACTTTTTTCTTTCATTTTAATGCTTCAAAAAACTTCAAATTCTTTTTGACTTCAATCCATCTGATAAAATAGCCAATTATGATCCAAAATAGAAAAATCCAATAGTAAAGAGCCAAAACCAAAGAAGAAAAAGGATAAAATAAAAAGCAAAAATAAAAATATTACTAGAGTTAAATATACAAAAAGGCTGGCGATTAGAGATTTCACAAGTATATATGGACTGCCCACTGCACTTTATTTATTTATCCAAGGCTCTTATTATGACTCTCTCTCCAGCAGCTTCAAAGCAAGCTCCAAGTGTTGAAATATTGATAAGAGTCCAGGAAAACATCTGTATAATATTTTCTGTGCTCTCCCTCCATCTTATCACATTAAAATGTCCTTGAGAAGGAGTAGTTATACATTTCTCCCCAATTCAAATCAAGTACTTTCAAGCCTCTAGTTGGCAGTTGTTGCAAATCTCTTAATACTTTCCCCCCCCCAGCCAGAAAGAAGAGTAATGTATGCAAAACTCAGAGAAAAGAAAGAAAAAACTCAAAGGGGGTCTCTATCCTAATGAAAATTAAAAAATCAAAGAAGCATGAAAATATATATAAGAAAAAATTCAATCTGGTTACCTACAAATCACATTAAAGTCCTCAGAAAAAGAAGTAGTAAGGAAAGAATCCAAGCCTCAATTTGACATCCTTTAAAAAACGCCGCTTAAACAATTCCAGTCAAACAAAAATAAAGTCACAGTTTCTTCTTTGTTCAGGATATCCTTTCAGATCTCAGCCAATTTACATTACAAAGGTTTCTCACCCAGCCGACACACATTTCGCTCCAGCCAGCTTTCTTTTCGGAGCTGTCCCGGCTTCAGCAGCTTTGGAGGCTGCCTTTCCAGCCAGCACGCAAAGGGTTCTCCCGGATCAAACCAGAGATTTGCGTATTCTCTGGGATCCTGGACTGTGCCTTCACAATCCCCGTCTTACGGGACGGTTTAGGTCCGTTAGGACGGGGCGAAAATATCAGCTGCGATCTCGGAGCCCCGAGATCGCAGCTGTAGCACCGAGACGAAGCTCCGCCTTCTCCTAAAGTTTTTTTTTTCAATGTGATCAAGGCTGCTTTTATATCAAACTTTGGTTAGAATCTAGACTACAAAGGGCCAAGGAATCAATACCATTTAAGAAAATAAACATGAGTTGCTATGGTTCATTCTAAGGTCTTCAATAGAAGATAGATCAGGTGGATTCATACCAATGCTTTCAAAGCCAAGAGATCTGAACATAAGTTTTACCCATTTCTCTTTCTATTGTTTTCATCTTCTTGCTGCTTATTTTATACATTTGTAGAACATATCTTGTAACAATAATATAAACAGAATCTCTTATAAAATGTGGAGGGATAAAAGAATCCAGTGCTGAAGAAAATGCATCCATTGTGTTCATGCTGTCTCACTGCTATGTTCCTTGAAGGAACTTCAGAAGAAAAATGTTTGAAGGTGCAAAGAATAAGAACAAGGTACTTCAGTCAATTGGATTTCTACTGATGAAAACTAAGGGAAAACCTATTTGTCTAGAATCTGTGTTGAAATGTTTAAAAGTAGGGTCAAATGATTCATTCTACATTCTTTCTCCTGTCTTATAAAAATGTAAAACCGATGTAGTCAGCTCTCAAACTGAGTAGGCAACTATTGTGGCAAAAAGAAATTAAATTTTCTCTAATTAATTAATTAAGCAATTAATTAATTGTTTGTAAAGTCAAAATCAACAATCTTCTGAGCCACTTTACCATTCAAAGAATAAGCATTAGGGAACAAAATATCTGTGATCATTTTAAAAGGAAAAGCAACTTTCGAAAAAAATAACTAAGAACTAAAAGCTTTCTCTTCAATTGTTAACTCGAAAACTCTGGTTTAGATTTCTGTACATTAAGTCTCCATCAGCCCCATTATTTGGAAACAATTTTTCTGATTCTTACTGTAAAGTTGTTTATTTCACACTTTCAAAGATACCTAAATTGATTTCCAATCCAATAGGATTTCCTGATTTATGCCAGGTACCTGAAATAACTCAGATCAGAAAACAAGGAAATTCAGTATCCATAAAGAACTTCAGAGGATCTTACTGTTATGTTTATTTTCCCAGCAGATTTCAAGGTAGAATAACCAAAATCCTAAGTGTATTAATATTATCAGAAGTATTTCATCATTCATACTGCCAGGCACCTAAAATGAATCACACAAAAAAATCTATGACATTCAATAAAGAAAAACACCAAATCTTACTGACACATACTTCTCACCAATTTCAAGTTACCTTAAAAACTGATGCACTTTACTTCCACCCCTAAAGGATTTCCCCATTCATTTTTTTTCAGGAACATAATAGTTCCCAGAACAGAAAAGTGGAAGGTCCACTATCAATCAGGAAAACTGTAAAACTTACTGTGATGGTTTTCCTCATTGACTTCAAGGTAGCGTAACCCTAACCCTAAATGGATTTTCACCCCATGGGATTTCCTCATTCATTTTGCCAGATTGGAGGGGAAATATAGATCAATAAAGAGGATCAATGAATCTTTCTGTAAGAACATCATTCCCCCAGAAATAAGGCTGCCCCTCTTTATGTTACTTTTCCAGAAGGCTCGATATGCAATGTTGATGATGATAGTGGTGGTGGTGATGATGATTATGATGATTATGATAATGATACAAATGTACATGTGTGGATCTGTGAGGAAGAATAGTTTGATTTGTTTGGTTTTAATCCAGATTGGTAGCACTGATAAATGATAACAACCCTATCCAAAGTGTGTTGGCTTTTGTACTGAATAATGTTGCAATGAGAAAAAAACACATTCAGACTAGGGAAATCAACTTTGCTTGCTGACTCAATATATTTTTTCCAAACCTAGGCACTGAGTAGTTCCAAACTGGATTTTGTAGAATATTAGACAGGATAGCATAGCTAATTAAAATATCTCTTAACTAGCATCAGAATTAAGAACAAATTGCTGGAGGGTTGCTCTAGGACTATGCATATAGACTCTTAGCCAGCCACTTAAAGACACAGGAAAATTTAACAAAACAGATGTATTGGTTAACTTTTAGAGATAGTATGTAGGATTGATCAATGGTCTAAGACAGGAATGTCAAACTCGTGGTGTCATGGCTGCATCATGACTCAATTTATCATGACTTTTTCCCCTCTGCTAAACTGGGCATGGGTCTGGCCTGTGTATGACGCATCCAGCCTGTGGATCACGAGTTTCACAGTCCTTGTCTAAGAGATCCAAAAGTCTCCTTTTTCTCAAGATAATTCCAATGAGAAGAAGATTAATGTGGCAAAGTTACCCTTGTGTGTAAAACAATGCAGATGTTAAAAATATGGTAGCTGAACATAACTTATGATCCAGGTATGTCAAAAATGTATGTGGGTTTGCCACATACAGATGAAATTGCTTGGATTAGTTCCTATTTTGTGGTCTATAAAGACTGTGACACTGAAATCTGGCAGCAAATTGCCACATATTGGCAACACCATTTCCGGCTTTTTTTTGGGGGGGGGGGANAACACCATTTCCGGCTTTTTTTTGGGGGGGGGGGAAGAGATGTATCAAGTCTTCAGATATCAGACTCTTCAGATGTATCAAGTTTTTAGAAAACATATTTTCTAGCATTAAAGTTAAACATATCATAAGTCCTGGTTAACTTAACATCTATACTAACCCTAACACTAACTCTAAACTCTCAATTTAATCCTTCAGTCTAACTCTAATCATAAACTCTAACTGTAAGCCTAATAGAACCATACACCTAATTGTAACTTGTAGTAAGTCCAAATGTTAAGGCTAAATAACTTAAATTAGTTATCTTGTCCTAATCTTAACCCTTATCCAAGCCTATCATTAACCCTTACATAATCCTAACAATAATTATAACTCTAACTCTCCCTAACATCAAAACTGACTGCAATTTAACTAAAGACTAACATGAATAATGAAGGAAAGGTAGGTGAATAAAAATAAAATAAGTAGCTTAAAACAGACAATTGCACTATACTTTCAATTTCTTCTCTGTCTTTTTCCCAACACACATACAAATATACTTTTTATTCTTCTTCTGCATTTAAAGATGAATAAACAAAATACATATGTATGCATGCATCTACATATGTTTATATATATGTATGCACTCGACTAGGTTTCCATTGATAATGCCAGGAAGTTTTCCTCCAATCTCCATTTTCCTTGATTTACAATAGCAATTATTTAAACTGAATAGGGTGGCATGTTTACATTTTCAACTTCATTTGGTAAGAAAAGAAATTAATTTTTTAACACAGCACAAAATGGGATGAAAATAAAGTAATTGCATGTTGCAGAGAAACAGGCAACCCATTCTTGTCAAAAAAAAGATGTTGATAGCATCAAGACTACTCTGTAAAAATGGAAGAACATTTTGACCCTGCTGATGACGTTGATGACGTTAGCAGATATTGTTAAATCGACTGATTTGGACAAAAATACACAAATATTTTGATTCTACCTGGAAACCACTTCTGGATTTTGTGCTTGAAGTAGAAAAAAAATAAAACTTTGATTTTGGGTTTTACCGATGAGATAGATTTGTTATTATAAACATGGCTAGTTTATGCAAAAATAAGAAGTTGTGGTTTGATGTTATTATCCTATTCCATTACACCAAAGAGAGTTGGAAGTCAATGCCTTTTCTTCCCCTCCTTCTTTCCCCACACTTTTCTCTTCCCTAAAATCTAAAAGTGAAAACAATAAGTGCCTTTAGACTTGCAACATTCTGCTAAGATTGGGTTACAATAAAGTAGAATTAGTTCATCTTGTCATGCTTCCTGTCCGGGATGACTAACAACAGAGACTAGTGAAACATTAAATTGAAATAAAAAATAATATAATTGATATTTAGGTCATATTTATATGTAGAAAATTTGAAAAATTATGGGATGAAGAAAAAACAGACATGATATATATTCAGGCAAGAGTGTCCACAGGATATGACTTAAAAAGTCAAGATGCTAAACCCAATGGTAACATTAAAGCTCTGCTAGGTTCCTATGTGTGCTGTGGCTGTAATGTTGACCTTTTTGACCTGAGCTATAAACATCCTGATATTCAGGATTGCAAACACGTTAAATTAAAAAAAACCAAGTTGCTTACTTCAAGTAAATGTTGCACTTCTTATGCAACATTTATAAAATGCTGAAATATCGATCTATCTCTATGCCATTGTATTTCCTATATTTTAAAAAAGCATTCAACCTAACTTTATAAAATTGTGTTGCAAAATATCTCCTTATGATTTCTCTTGAAAAATATTTTAATTATGTAGTTAAACTAAGATTGGCATTTAATGTGTTTCTTCCTTGTACTTATTAAAATAGCATTCCTTATTCTACTGTATCACCAGAGCTGATGGTCCAACTGAAAAATACTTTGACATTTTTCAATGCTAATTTTCTTTGTGACTGATTTTTCTGTTTTTTTTTTTCAAAGACATTCCCAAGAAAACTGGAGGAAAATTATCTTGTGTAATTGCATTTTGTGTTTGCAGAAATGACAGTTTGCTGCAGGGTCTTCATTTGAATAAATCAATCTTTTTAATGACAAATAAAAGCTGCCAAAAAAGTCTGGTGTTGTTTGATTTGTAGCCTATGCTTTGTTGTGTGGTATTATTTTTTAGTAATGAAAAGGAAACACTAAGTTCCAGTTTTGTTATATTACTTCTTCAAAAATAGACAGTATTTGAAATAAAAGTTCTAAATGCAATTGAATTAAAAAAAAGAAAAACTTGTTTTTTGGCATATAGAAAGTTCAAATTGATTATAACATATAGTACATTCTGAGTGAAGAGCTCCATCAAAAGAGAGAACATTTATAGAGAAACATTTTAAAAGGAATTTATTTCATAACCATATTTATTCTGAAACCATCTCATAGCCAATTAAATGTGCCTTCTTTATTCTTTGGTGGAATATATCTATGTTTCAGATGCCAAAATAAGAGGTAACATGACAGCAGTCTTCCAATATCTAAGAGGCTGCCACAAAGAGGAAGGGGATCTATTATTTTCCAAAGTACCTTAAGGCAGAATAAGAAACAATGGATTGAAAGGAGAGAACCAACCTAAATGGAAGGAGAAATTTCCTGACAATTATAACAATTATTCAGTGGAATGGCTTGTCTCCAGAAGTTACTCCAACATTGGAGGTTTTTAAGAAGAGGTTGGACAATCATTTGTTTGAAATAGGGTTTCCTGCTTAGGTGGGAGGGTTGGACTAGAAGACCGCCAAGGTTCCTTCCAATTCTATTATTTTGTTGGACTTTTGCTAGTATTTCTATTAAAAACCCACAGAAGTAAATGGAAATCACAGTGCTTGGCACTTTGTTTCCTGTATATCATGATCACATTATATTTTCCAAAGCTGGAATTCAATGTTGCTAATATAGTTATAATTTTAAAACTGTATTCCAATTAAATGATGAGATGCCATCTGTTATTCATATACAAAATATAGACACCAAGTTTGGAAAAAGGAGAATGGATATCTCTGTATGTTTCAGTAACATACATTTTATTATAACCCTTTCGAGCTCATTATATTCTCAAGATAATCTGATAAATAATGTAGTGGAATAAAATTTAAAGGCTCAATGGGGATGGGGAAAGCAAAGGCAACATTAAATGGGATTAAAGTTTAATATGATGTTCTCTTCTCATAACCACTCCAGTCTGATGGGCCCTTGGAGATAAGATATTTATTCACTGTTCTTCATAAAATGGGTATAAGTGGTACTCCTGAAGTGATCTCTTTCTTATAAATCAATACATGTGTAAACTGTTTATATCATTTCTTAGATCATCTGAATGTTGCATGTAGCAATAAATTTTTCCCAATTCACTTTGTCCATTAAGAAAACTTAATATTTTTTGTCCTTTGGCATATGAATGTTCCAAAGAGGAGCATCAACTCATTTCAATGGATCACTTGTGTCAATACAAATAAGTAGGAAAAGGCATTTGAACTGCCTTTAAGTTCACATGATGGAATAAAATTAAAATGTGGAAATAAAAATGTGGGAATGGCAAAGCAACTTACTTATATCTTGCTTGGCTATAATAGTGGAAGTTTGAGAGCATCTTTCCTTATTAATGAATTTTATTAACAGATATAGGCTTTAGAGAATTGCACTTCACTTCATTACATACATAGAGGAGATAAACTGATGCAGAGTTTAAAGTGGGGTGAGATGAAAGGGAGGGGAAAATAGGAACAAAGATTGATTACAAAAATGCAGATTATAGATAAAGCAGATTACAAGTATCTTGTCAATTAACCCACTCCCAAGTTCTAGTGTTGCCTCATCTTGGCTGGGAATGCTCCTAAGATGGATAGGAGAAGAATATCAGGAAAGTATGCCAATAGTATTTATTCCTAGCAGGGTCCATTAAGGTGAAAGTAATATCAGCTACTTAACTAAAGCAAGCAGGAATTTATACTGGATAGCATCAATATAGGAAGATGCCAGAGTCAGATTTATAGTGACAATTGCATCAATAGGCAATGATAATCCACTTCTGTATTTTTTTTATCAAGAAATCACATAAATAAAGATATAAATTAACAGTTGTAGTGTGTTGATAACAAATTATGTAAGTTTCAACATTCTAGATTGGTTGGATATTGTGATATAAAATGATTACTTTGAGATTTGCCTGAGACTGTCCCACTTTTAAATACTCTGGCACTACTTTGTCCTTGTTTGGTGTTCAGATTTCAAACATTTGTCCATTGATTCTTTCCCACAAAGTTTGTCACATTTTTCCTAAGTAAAATCCATAGGGGCATTGCTGGCAGATGGTACACATATCTCATTGGAAAAAGAGCAGGTGGAGATGCATAGAATCTTTCTAGGGATATAATGGTGCAGTTGGTGTAGATAAAACAAGGTTTAATTGCTTCCACATCTAGTGTTTGTTGCAAGGTCTGCTTAGCATAATGACAATCTGCTTCAGTTTGGGTGGTTGTCTGTTTGGCTACCCATTGCCCAAGAAAGTGTTTGGAAATTAAATGTGGTTCTATGTATACGGACAGTTCTATGGTAGTTCAGGAATATGGGATATATTCTGCTGTAGAAGCAATGACAAGGATTTGAACGGTTTTGTGGTAAGGCCACTTTATCAGTCAATCAAACTTCTGAGAGTCAATAATTATCTTCTTTTAAATTTGAAACCTGGAAAGGAGTTTTCCAAGCACAAATTAGACCACAATACTATGGCTCAGGAGCTATGTCTTAACAGATAACAGTTGCTCAAAGCCTGTATGGTAGAATTATGGAATCAAAAATATGCTCCTGAAGATAGAGGATTATGATAAAATTAGATTTAAAGACAACTGGGAACTTATCCAAGAATACCATGAGAATAAGATGCATGCCATAATTTGAACAATTTCACTTCTGCACATTCACCTTAGGTCAATTATAACTTTCTTAGAGGATATCCACTGCAAAGGAGTAATTCATATTTTTCTTTCAGTCCATGTTACTGTATCAGTTTAATTTGATTCATTTGATTTGTCAATCGCTTACAAGATAATAGGTATAAGTATAAACATATTTATGAATACATGAAATGGGTACATACAAGAAAAATAAGAGAAACAATAGGACAGGAATGGTAGGCACGTTGGTGCGCTTATGCATGCCCCCTACAGACCTCTTAGGAAAGGGGTGAGGTCAAAGGTAAAAATTTTTGGGGTTTGGGAAACAAACCAGAGTCGTGAGGTATTCAGACATTGACCTATTCTGGTTGCTGAGTCGTATTTCACTGTAATCAAGTTGGTGGCAGTTACCTTGAGTTTGGTATCTGTTGTGTGCTTTTGTGTTGTCTATGGTTGAGCTGAAGTTTCATTGAAAGGTAAGACATTTGCAATGTTATGATTTTACATACCATATTTTAGATCAGACCAAAGAGGGCATAGATTCAAGGTTTTTCTGGTCTTAGAATTTTCAAGTCTGTTGGTTATAAGGTATTTTGGCACGAGTAGAGAGTGGCGAACTCTTCTTGTTATATTTCTGGCACCTTCCTCAACTGTGCTGATATCAGATTATATTATTGGGTTTCCGACTGATGAGCTGTTTACGAGTATTGGTCTACAGGCAATGTTTGTATGCTCCAGTTGTAGTGTGATATTACCAGAGAAAAGCTAACATCAATTAGGTTAAAACATTAATGCCTTTTTGGCTATGTGTTACAGTGGGCTCTGCAATTAAGATCAATTAAGAGATGAGTATTCCAGGTTCCTTTACAGAGCTTGGATCATCAAACAAGGTCTTGACAAATTCAGCCTTGCTATTTTATTTTCTGATTTTTTTTTGCCAATACTCTAAGACAGAGCATTTATTTGTTGAGATTTGAGATGTCATTTGTTTGAACCATTTGTGATACGACTAGTCAGATCTTTTTGAAGCGGTAGCAGTATTGTCGTGCTATTGAACAGCTTTACATATCAGCAAAAGAACTGCGTGCCTACCTTAGTAATCCAAGAGAGTCATTATGATGAGAGTATGAAGAGAGGGTTGGGTCCTAGAACACAGTCTTAGGGGGACACCACTATTGACAGGTAAGAATTTGAGTAGGCACTACCCATTTTTGACATTTTGTGCTGTTTGACCCGGAATGCCTTCTTATCCAGTTTATTCGTTGTCTAGAAGATACCATAAGAGTTTAATTTTAGGATTAGTTTGTTGTGTACCACTGAATCGAAGGCTTTTACAGAAGTCTATGTTCAGAGTGCCATCTATTGTTTTGCCCTGATTGAGTTGTGTAGCATATGTTTTTGCAGTATAAGAGCTGCAGATTCAAGATAGTTTTTTTCTGAACCAAATTGTTTATTAGAGAGTAGGTTGTTTGTCTCAAGTGGAGATTGTTTGGTTTATAATGCTTCCATTGATTTAGCAGCAGCATACGAGAGATTGGTCTGTATTCCTTTTCAACATAGGCTGAAGATCTCCCTTTTTGAAAATGCGGGGCATGAGCTGTGGTTTTGTACCATAGTTTTGGCAGGACGCTGATCCTGCTGAACAGAATTTTTCCAAATTATGCTTAGGTTTCAGCTACGGCAGTGGATAGCTCTTTCTTTAGAGTAGGCACATATTCCATTCTGGTCCAAACTACGATAGAGAGATTTAGATGAAGTGTGTTTTTCAGTGCACTAGATTCATTTTTTTAGTCTTTTGTTATACGTAGTTTTTCTTTTTTTTGGCCCAAACATTGTCTACGTAAAATCAATATGCTTTCAGATCATGTTTCTTTTCTGTGTCATCTAGGACAATCTGGGCATGATCATTGCTGTTACAACAAAACTGAGCAAAAGAACTATGTTAAGTGTCAGCCTTTAATGGTCTCGTCGTTGCAATCTTTACCTTAGGTCCTTTCAGGGGTGGGAATGGACCTTGAGTCTTTTTAGTTTGTTGCTACAAAAATTGTAAAGTGCGGGTGGCAATTGATCATGGAGACTTTTCCTCTTGTTATGTGAAAATTGATGCATTCATCTTTATCTGGTGCAATAAATTTTTTGTAATCCTCGGCTTTGAACATGGCAGCGATGTACAAGTTTATTTTTCCACAGGGGAGTTTTTTTGATTCTCTTTTTTTGGGATTTGGAAGTTTTTTTTTTTTTGTCATATTGTTATGGGTAATCTGTTTTTTTTGGGGGGGGGGGGGTTGTTGGTACATTATGTTTTGATGACTCTTTTGACTTCAAGTAAAGAATGTATTGTAATGGGCTTCACGTAGTATTGCAAATCCAGCAAATTAGAGATTGCCGTCAGGGATGAGAGATCGTTTGTCTATAGATATAGTTGCCTTTTTGAAGTTATAATTGGGAATTACATCATTGTGATATTTTGATGCGTGTGTGGGTGTTCTGTTGAGACAAAGTCCAATCATATCTGCTCGCTCCTGCTGAAAAGTTTCTTTAGTTTGTATTCATAATTAATTCAACTTTAATGCAGAGATGAAAGATCGAGGCAGTTGTTTTGTCTAGTGTCCGTTGGTTACTAGTTGTTTCCAGTCTCCAAATTTGTGACAGCATTTAGAAGGTTGTGTATATGGTTTCAGTTGTACATTCATTTAGGGTCCAGAGTCAATATGAGATACGATTGAAGTCACGCCAGAAAGAAAAGCTGTGGGCAGGATTGTTGCCATCGTTGATCGTGAATTTAGCTGTGTTTGCATCGTTCTTGATGTCATTACATCAGGTCTCTGTAACCTGTCATAAAATCCCAAAATGGTGGATTATTTAGGATAGTTACAGATGATGGTCTAGGAGAGCAAGTCCTGGGTAACTTGGATGTTTTTTATAGTGTTAAGGCTTTTTATAGAAGATAGCTACACCACCTCCTCTACGGCATTTCACGATAGGATTGGTAAAATGACAGTTTCTTACTATTGGTAATGAGTCAGGGAAGAGATGCATTGAGCATGTTTTCACAAGGACCAATATGATGTCAATTTTAGCCATATTTAATAAGAGGAGAAATTCAGGTATGTTTTCACTAAGGCTTCTTGCATTGGTAGCTTGCATTTAAGGCCAGTGCTGTAAGTGGCAGTGATGGTAGTCTAAGTGTGTGCGTGCCTAGTCTTGGGTGATGGGAATTTGGCTTGAGGTAGGGTTGTGGTTGAAAGGTTAAAGCTTGAGTTTGCGGTTGTGTGATCTAACTTTGATACAGCTCGCTATGGTTAGATCAATTGTAAAGGTCCTGCTCGTCCTTCGTCTAGACGCTTTTTGACACGGGAGTGAACATGGGAGCGGGCTTGTTGCTGTACTGGTTTAGGTCAATGGCAAGAATGGAGGTTCTTATGATTTGGTTTCTTGCTTTTGGAAGTGGAATTTATAGCATAAATGAATTTATGTTTGCTGTCATTCATTTTGCCAAAATGGACCTGCAGAAGCGTGATGCCCAGAAGCCATACTCTATTTTTGAGCTCTCAGCCAATGTTGGGAAATGTCAAGTAATTTCATCAGGGGAGAATTGTTGATTGCTGATCATCACTTGGTGATTTTTGGACAGTTATGTGTCATCTTATGATTTGAGTCTCTCTAGACAATATAAGATGGGTTTGGATGTTTTAATTCCCGCTCAATAGCTTCTCTGATTGCGGATTGGCGTATTCATATTTGTTTGGTTTAATGTTTTTGTGGATTGGGTTGTGGGTTGGGTTATGGTTGTTGGGCAGAATGTGGTTTGTTGTTTGTAGCTATTGGATGTTCAGGTTTTTGCGTTGTGTCTTTTTTTTCAAGGTTGGATAATCTTTCTTTTAAGGTGTTCAGGGATGACATCAGATTACTATAGAGTAAATAATTTTTGATTGAAGACTAATAATGAGCCAATGTCTGGATATACATATTTCATCATCTTGGAATAAAGAATAATAACAATGCATTTTTAGATGCATAATTTTAAAACAGAATTAACAAAAGGAACTTACATAGCAATGCCTGTGATACTGATGAACTGTCGCTACAAAATAGACTGTTGGTGCAATTATGTGGCTTATGTCTTTGAGAAACTTATTTATCAAAAATGTACTTTCTGCATAATTTCTCATATGCTCTTCTCACTGTTTTTGCTCCAGGCAAAAATGGGCAGTGAGACTAGATTTTAGGACTTACTAATATTGAACAGTTGTGTAGAATTTGTTCATCAACTTCAGATCCCAATAGACATTCCACACTAAAATGAGAAAGACAATAGGATAAAATAGGAGCTTTTTAGAAGTTCTAGCCATTAGCTAGAATTCTAGCTATTAGCATCCATTCAATTTTTGATGCTATGATGACAACAGCATTACAATACACTACAGTACACTACACTACAGTACAATATGATAGTAATAATAATAATGGTCAAAGACAACAACAAAAAAAGCAAGTACTAAGAGCAGGCTAAAATGTAAATCTTCCCAGTGCCAATCAATACCAGCTTAGCCACTATACCAACATTCTCTCACATTGTCTTTTAACTGAATTAATGTAATGGTGTGCTGCCAATATTATTGATGAAGTGATCTGACAGCCTTACTGCTGACTCTGTTAAGTGCATAGTAGGAACCAGTCTGGTATCTCATTGTATGGACAGTTAACATTAAGAAAAGCAATGAAAAGTAGCCAGTGAAATTGTAATTACAACAATTAAATCTTTATGAATGATAAAACACCAATCACAGAATGGCTGAGTTCCTAAATTGGAGATAACCTTTGTAAAAATAGTCTTGTATGCTCTATAATATGTGCATTGTGAAGAGAGCAGGTTCATCAAGCCCAGGGAGCATATTATTGAGATATGGAGTTTTAAACTAGGCTTATGGAGAGCTACCATCTATGGGACTACATTTGCCCATAAAGTTTTACCACTATTCTAAAGATGACTTGAAATTAGCCATTTCTTCAGCAGGAATGACACCACTCAAAAATTATATACATGCATTCAGATATTAAACAAGCCAGTTAGGAAGGTTTTCCCCACAGAATTTAACTCATCATGTCTATGGAGATTCTGAGTCATCCAAGTCCTGGTTATCCCAAAGGTGCTTTTTCAAAGAGGCAATCAGACTTTCTGGAATGTCTTCAAAGAAAAATCAGAAAATCCAGTTGCCTCTTGAAAAAGCACCTTTAGTTCACTCATCTTTTCACCATTTTTTTCACCTTTCTTCCTTTCCTCATGCAATTCCCCACTAACCCCATCTCCATCATACAGTTCCCCCCTCTGCTTGTTTGCTGTGTTAGTTAGAAGTTAGGAAATGTGGCTTTTGTGTGTGTGCATTATTAATGTGAATATGATTTACAAGTGGGTGGGAGAACAATTGACATACATCATTCTAAAAATGGCTGTCTTATTTGATTGAATTTTAATTAGCAGACCTTCATTCAATGGGAGGAGCTGACCTTTTTTCTTTTTTAAGTGTGTAGCTAATGTAAATATATGCACATATATGAATATGTACACATACATAGATGCTTATGTGTGTGTCACAGAGAGACAGAGAGGGGTATGCACATTGTTTTGGTGAGAATGGGGTCTCAGATAAATTTCAGAGTTGGCAATTCTCATTCCTTTTGGAAGATTTCATTGGTTTTTAGGCTTGCATTTGATATAATCTCTAGAATTATTCTACAGAAAGTAACCAGCAGGTCCTGTTACTTATGGCAGCACCAATGCTGAATGGTCTCCTTACAAAGATCAGGCCAGCCTTTGATAGCTTTCATAAGGATATTAAATCAGAGGATTTTTTCCAGATAGCATTCCAGTGATTTTCATCTATTGCACCATGTTTCCCTTCTTGCTTTTTATACTGTATGCAAAAAGGTGAGGGCACAGATGGTCATTCCCCAATCAGAAGGTGATTAATTAGAAGCACAAATGGTTGATCTCCAATCAGCAGGCAAGTAGTTGGCTCCAGCTTCCTTCCTCCTGGATCTTTAAACTTCTAAGATCTTCTTCTGCTCACAGAACCACTTCATTAGTGTTATCTTTCCTTGATAATCCTTTCAAAGAAAGGCTTAAGAAAGCTCATATGGGGTGAGAATACATAACAAATAAAAGAACTGTGTGACATTTAGGCAATATATTTTTCCTTATCTATAAAGAAAAAGAAATATCTCTGTATCTATCTTTACCTCTATCTCTAGCTCTGTATTTTTTGGAATAATGTGTTATAATTACTCCCTGAAATTATACCCAGACACCTTATACCCAGAATGTGTTCAGTTTGGAATCATTTTTCCTACCAGTGATAGGAACATAAGACATAATCACAAATACTTTGCCAGAAGCACAGATGTATATGAATGTCACCTATATTTCCATGTCACTACAAATCCTTTTTTCCATGAATAACTGAAACTTTCTTGGAAGTTCTAAGGTACTTTAATGCAAGCTGATTCTGAAAGAATAAGGAAAGTGTGCAAATGCTTTTTATTATTTAAAAGTTTATTTTAAAATAAAGGAAATCAGCAGGTACACTAGGTGATTCAACAGCACCCTATAATCCTAATTGCTGGTTTCATTATAATTGTTTCCAGGAAAAATAGACTTAGTTCTCTTTTTGGTCATCTGCACCATCAGTCAAATGGTCAAACACCAGCATGGGGAGGTAAAGTAAAGAAGAATTTATAAACATTAAAAATATGAAATACAAAAGTTTTTTTTAAATTTCCATGTATTGCTTTTATATTTTTTAGTTCTTAAGATTTTTAATATTCCTTATCTCTTTGTTGTAATTTTTATTTTGTATATTGCATTTTTAAAACATTCTTTTGTAGCCCTCCCTCCTTATGGTGGTCTTTGAAATAATAAATGTTAATTCATTGGGTAGCTGCACAATCCTGATTTAATTTTGCTATTTCCTTTCAGTTCATTTTCCTTTTGTGATGCTTCTGTTAAATGATAAGCCTGATTGATAATGATTTATAACTAAGTGTTATTAGCCATTCAGGAAACTTTGGAGGTAGGGAGAAGGCAGAAGTCATTAAAACACTCTATAAAGTAAGAAACTAATTATATGAAGAATATCAAATTTCTCACTTCGATGGCATCCCATTTGAGCCCACACTCTCCCACCTTCTGCAGATAGTTCTAGCTATTTCATAGTGTACCTTTGCCATGTCGAACACTGCCATGTCCTCTTGTTATGGCAATATCCAAAGTCTTGGCCTAACAATGTGAAAATGTATGAAAAGCCAAATTTCACACCCTAGGCCAAACTGAAAATGGAGAATGTCGCAGTAGCGCTATGTTTTGGGAATATGTCTTTTCTGATCAAATAATCTTAATAGTGGCTAACAATTGGGTAACTCTGAAATCTATTTGGTATAATCCTTCCTTGAATTTCATAATGAAATAGCTGTTGCATTAAATCTATCCCACTATGCCTCAGTGTTTTGGATGCTGAAAACTTTTTATATTTTGGTGCCTTTGAGTCAATAACAACTTCTAGAGACAATCTGGACTCATCTTTGCAGTTTTCTTACCAAGAATTTGGAAGTAGTTTGCCACTGCCTTCTTTCTAAGGCTAAGGGAAAATGACTGGTCCAAGATCAACCAGCTGACTTTGTGCCGAAGGTGGAACTAGAATTTACAGTCATCCAATTTCTAGCCTGGTGCCTTAACCACTACTCCAAACTGGTTCTAAGTAATTATATAATGCCATGATCCATATATATATTGCAGGATCCCTATGATAAGTAGTGCTGAGTTGGGCCAAGCCCCTGATTCTTTTACATCTATGTTCATGAAAAGATTATGTGAAAGGAAAATTCCAATGTGCTTGTAAGCAACATCTCAGCTCCAGCAATTTCAACAGCATGAAGTCCCCTTTGCTTGATTTTGCATTGCTGACTAACGCTTGTTCCAGAGAATTCACACAGAGAAATTCTATTTTCCTTGACACCATGGGAACAAAGGGCAAAAGGAATTAAAGAATGAAATGCACCCAGGATATTGAGTTGTGATTGTTCAGCTTTATTTTTGTTGCTGTTACAAATTTGAATATTGTGCAATCCAAAGCAAAGTGTGTCTTGACTGGTTTGAGCAAGCTGCCAACTCTGCACTTTGACTAACAAGATCAAAAGCATGTTTATTACCATTTTACTGGGCCCCAAGTTCCATTTCCTTCCTCTTTATTTTATTGCTATGCTATGTCTGCCCAAGACAATAAAAGAATAGGACCCTACATTCACTTTTATCCTATTGTTCAGCAAGGGCTAAAAGGATGCCATCCATTTGTCTAATCCATCAAAACTTGGTACCACTGTAGTAACCTTAATAATTCCTTGGATGTTGATCAATATTTATCATCTGAATGTGTGATAGGAAAATCGGAAAGTGACCTCACTTATAACTCCAACTAATACTGTGCAGTAGAATGCCTTGTTATGCAGCATATCAAGGGTAATCCAGAATGCAGTTATGATCACTGAAGCGCAAAATAATTGGCACAAAATTGCATTTAGTTGAGATAACCATCAGTTGCTAAGATAACTATGAACAGTGCTAAACTGCCTCTGGTTTTAAAGGATAAATGTTAGCAGATTGTTTACATCAATACAATAGCATTCAAGATTTTTTATGTTTAATGTTAGTCAACAGTGAGGTATTTGATATTTGGGGATTTTTTTGTACACTTTTTTTTGTAGTTGGCTTTGGATGACTGTTATTTTCTCTTCATTTCCTTTTGCTTTGTTTTCTTTATCAGATAAAGAATGATAAATAATAAATAACCAAGAATAAATGAAAAGGACAATAATATTCAAAATCTGGACAGCAGTATGGATGAAATTACTTACTATTATTAGGCTGATTACGTTTAACTCAGGTTCTACAGCATCAAAAAATGAAAACCCATGCAAATGAATAATCTGAATAAGTTGTACTTCTTGATCAATATTTGTAATGCAAAAGCTGAGGAAAACATATTCATTTGAGGGATCATTATATGAATGCCTAACTGTATGAACAGAATGTTGGATTAGAAAAACTTGGAAACCCATCCAATAGAGGTAGTAAGCAATGATGTTCTAAATTAAATTAAATGTCCTACTGGTCACAGCATACCTTTTAAAACCAGTTCCAAAAGATATTTCTAAATCAATTTCACAGCTCCTATGCAACACTGCAACCTTGAAAAGTCAATATAGAGACAAAGGAGAATGATCTTGTCTGAAATACATAGGAAATATAACCTAGGTGAAAACATTATCTAAGTCCAAAACAATGAACTAATATTCCAAATCTGACTCAAGCAGATACTTTCCTAATCTGCCAGGAGGAAATGGAGATGTAGAATAGTGAAACTTGTAAGATTCTATAATTACTGTCAATTTCAGTAAGATTGTTTTTTGCATTCTTATAGTGTTAATTTATTTTTCTAGTCTACCTAGTGAGGCAGGAGAAGATAGATAGTAAATGGGATTTATGTTAAGAATATGTAAGCAGAAAATCCCATCTTAAAAAAGAGAAATCCAGAATTTGCTATTGTAAATTGCTGCATGTTTGTTTTAGTATGTAAATATTAGGCAGGAAGTTGCTTTGAGAAAGTTGTAATTTAAAAAAAATCCTATTTACATAATTCATGCACAACAATTATGTGTTAAGATGGTATCAGGGGAATAGACTTCATCTTCAATCTTGGCCCTGTTGGAGTCTGACTCCAAGGGAGAGATGGAACAGCTGACAGGGAGTAGGAGTGTGGCTGGTTGTAGAGGAAACTGGGGAAGGGCACAGGCCAGATAGTCATTCAGAGGAAGACCCAGGCCCATCCCCTCTTCATCTTAAGACACGCAGGGAAGACTGCATTTACTCCCTTCATAAACTGTTTTCTTTAAGAGTTTGATATCCTGCCGAGGATAATTGGACATTGGGGCCAAGTTGGAGGCATTAAAGGGACTTTCTTCTATTTTTGTGACTTGGTTATTTTTGTGTCATTCCCTGGGCATCACACTGGGTTTCTTCCATCTTGTTGAAATCTTAAATATAGCCACGAGCAAAAGAATTCTTAAATATGAATTGCTAGTATATATGTTAGGATTCCACACTATCTAAAAGTCTGGAAAAAGAATAAATGTTATTATTCTATAAAGTCCCTATGTATGAGAAGACAAATATGTGCAGCATACGTGTGGACCACAGAGAATGACATTTGCATGATATAAGTAGAAATTAGAATCACTTAAAAAGAAGTACTGTCAGTTAATCAGGCAATCAAAAAAAAAAATCTTCATTTTTGCTCTAGCCACAATCTGAGTGAAAATGATATATTTAAATGCTCAGGGTTTCCAAATCTTAACTGAATATGTGATAAGAGTTTGTAAACAAGAGCTTGTAAGTAGATACTTCAACCTGAAACAAAAGGCACTGATGAGGGGGTGTGAATTTCATTTACATTTATTCCATTATGGTTTCTTTCTTTTAAAATATGGATTTGTTGTTGTTTTTTATTGTTGCAGAAGTATGTTACTCATCTTCCCCAGAGAAATTATTTTGCAAAGAGCAGAACTGGCTGTCTTTCCATGCCCCATATATTCCTGTTCTTACAGAAATAGCTGAAGAAAAAATGCAAAAAAAAAAAAAAAANNNNAAAAAAAAAAAAAAAAAAGAGGTCTGGATATGTATTCTTGTTACAATTCAGCCCTTTCTTGATGTTCATCTAAGCAGCATGTGTAGGTAAAATGGATATGTGAGCTCTGCTTTTGTCCATTTTCCCAACCCCTCCATCTTTGCAGTCTTGATGATCTGTGTAGAAAGTTTCCTTCCTAAATATAAAGATTCATCAATGTTTTAGTGTAATCTGGGTTTCCCCTCATAGGTCATAGGCTCCTTACAGTAGTGAAGAAGTTTGCATATCCCAATGAAGTTGTGAAGTATATTGGATTGGTGCTTATAATATGGCTGGATTACAGCTAAATGGACATCCAGTAGCTGATGTGACATGAAGCAAAAAGAAAGTTGGATGTTACATTGGTATGTGAAAAGTCAGAAATATGAAGCAAGGCAAATCTGATCTCACAACAGAAATGTCAAGACTGAATCTAGAATATATTTACAAGAATTTGAAGAAAAGTTGCTTGCAGGCAAACCTGACAAATTGTCCATTGAGTAATGATGAGTAAAAAAAAAAAAGACTGAATTACTGAACTGCAACAAAATAATCAGTGTCCTAAATCACAGAATGGGTTTTGATGAGCACTGATAGGCAACAATATAATATTTAAATAGGTTGCCCATTCTTCATCAATGCCAAAAAGGCTCTGCAAAAAAGAGGAAGTTTAATGACTTTTTAAAGGCACAGAGACTGAAAACATTTTGTTTCTCAAGTAACAAGATGCTGCAGGTTGTAGGGTGATTACAGAGAAGACATCCTGATGGGCTTCCCCTTGTAGGGATACTTTTTTACACTGATTTTTTTAAAAAATAAATTAGATACAAAAATAATATGATGGTTGTTCTATCTTTACAAATGACATGCATTTGATATTCCTTAGTATCACAAGAAAGGAGGAAGAGGAAGATGAGGAGGAACTGGAATTGGATCAGGGATCAGCTCTCCAATCTTTATGGTAGTCAAGGTCCAGAATTACATACAGACCCAAAGAATAATCCAGACAACTAAAGTATTCTATATAAAATAAGGAATAAATAATTAGAAAAGAACTACAAATCACAATTTGCTGTATTACAAATTCTATTAAGCAAGGACTGCTGAATTTCTAAAACTAACATGCATAGGAAATAATAAAATAAAACTCATGTTCAGTTATTAACATTTTAAAACTTTTAAAAAGATATGTGAAGTGATTTTTATCATTAAAAGGAATGGTCTAGAATGTAAAATCATTTGCATTAAGTAGCCATTGGTTAGATTTCATAATCATAAAATAATCAAATTATAGATTCCCACTATATTGTCCTTAAATTCTGGACAGATTGTTTTCTCATTAAGCAGTTCTGGCAATTGAACAAAATTTGGCTTCTTTCTTAGATGCTATTTCTGATGTATCTGCTAAGAGAGAAAGGGAGACAGAGAGAATAAAACCACTGGGCATCCTGTAGCACTTAGGAGTTAAGAATATTATAATTAAATGTCTGCATAATCTGCAGAACAGAATTCCAAGCAAACCACTGTTCTTAGATCATGCTGAGAAGTTACTAAATATAAGATCCAGTTTTGAAAAGAAGAAGTTTATAAGTAAGTTTGTACAAAAGATTCTGAGCTTGAAATGGTTGTTCTGAGTGTTCCTAGCTCAAAACAAAATAGAACATTTCAAAAGTATTTTATACAATATTTCAGATTTGAAATGCATGAGTATATTATTTTGGGAATTCTGAGATGTTCTGAATGCTGTAGTTTGATTTTTGTGGATTGAGATTTGATTCTCTTATTCCTGTTTTTAAAAATGTCTAGTCCCATGTTTCTCAATCTTGGCAATTTAGAATATGTAGACTTCAACTACAACATGGTGGCTGGGGAGATCTGGGAGCTGAAATCCACACATCTTAAAATTGCCAAATTGAGTAACACTGGTCTAATCTAAGTACAAACTGATTATGATCTGTTGATATCAACTTAGACTGCATGGAGCGACTGTAGGGAGAAACATTGGAGCAAAACAACAGCCTAGCACATGGCTACAAAATGAAGACACATTGTTGATTGTGTACTCTTGGTGTTTCTGGGCAAATAGAAAAAGACTTTTGACTGTTGCATGCTCACCTGAGAGAAGTTATCTGGATAACAATAGTAATAGCACTTAGACTTATATTCTGCTTCATTGTGCTTTACAGTTCTCTCTAAGCAGTTTACAGAGTCAACATATTGCCCCACCCAACAGTCTTGGTCCTCATTTTACTGATATCAGAAGGATGGAAGGATAGGTCAAACTGGAATTGGTCAGGATCGAACTGCCAGCAGAGTTAGCCTGCAATATTGCATTATAATTACTGTACTACACAGATCTTAGATATGGTAACTCTAACCCTAAGTGGAAATGTTACTTAATGTGCGATTTCTCTTTGATTTATTTTGCAGATAAGCAAAAGTACCATAAAAGCAGATCAACACAAAAATTGGTGTGTGCACATGCAAGTGTTTCTAATGCTGCTCAGTCTGTAAATTGTTATTGTAAAACTGTAATAACTACTGCTACTGTTTTTAGCGCTTTTGAACTTTGATGTGCATGTGGGCTCATTCTGTACATGTTCTAAATATTTATTTTGGTTTAAATACACTATTGCTATTTCAAAGACTGGGGCAGTGGAAGTGGGTCTGTTGGTGGGTGTTGTTTGTTTGCATATGTGTATTGTAAGACTAATTATATTTAATAGAGTAAAGGGACAGTACTCTTTTTTATAAAACCTAAGGAGGCAAACAGATGCAATCATTAGCAATGCAACAAGCTTTTGTTTCTTTGACTGGGTTTTTTTTGACTGTGTGACATATAGGCTGCTAAAATATGCACTCGCACACATACATACACATATACCTGTTGCTTGAGTCTTTAATAAATATTTTTTAAGTTTTATTTAAAAATCCTATTCGCTATTTTCCCCAAAGGTTAGATGTAAGGCAGCACTCAGCAAGAACTGTTCTCCTAATACAATACTATGGTTCTGGAATGAAAAGCATATGAGCAAGGGGCTCATCTTTAGTTCCTTGTGTTTTTAACTTCTAAAGAAATGTTTGAGTTCAGTTGCTTTATTCCTAACTCAAAATAAGTGTATTTATCATTTTATATATATTCCTTCTATGAGGTATTCTGCTTGCTTGTTTAACATGTGCATTTAAGATTATGTAGCATTCTATATTTGCAAAATTGATATTGTGGAGTAATTGAGAAGTGAAAAGATTCTTAGTAAATGCACACTTGATTTTTCTATACAAAGAAACGCACTCTTTGCGGTGAGTGATGCTATGAAGAAGATGGCCAAATATAAAGTCATTAGCATTAGCCACACAAAGAGGATCAAGAGTGTAATAACAATCCATCTCTTCTCTGTCCAGTCAAACATTTTTCAAAAGCCTCTTTGAAAAGATGTTGGTGGCATAATCCTCTGGAAGGCATTGATATGTTTCATAATGACAGTCTCTGGCAGTTCATCAGTTCTGCACAGGATGTGATCTTCTCCTCAAGCAACTAAGCTAATTTGTTTCCATCTATAGCTTTTAGACACTTTAGCCCTTGGCCTTGTTTTTTGCAGTATCTTCTGAAAAAAGCCGACAAGCAAACAAAACTTTTGAAATTATTTTTCTGGATGGATTTTAGTAGTGGAGGAAATAAAGATTGATGCTAAGTATATGCTGGGTAAAAAAAAATCACTGTAGACTTGGAACTCAAACTGAGTTATTGTGGAATATTATGGTTTTGAGGACTAGTAGAATAAGTATGCAGAGATCATAACCACAACCCATTCTAACAAGATGTAAATGCAATTATAGACTGATATATAATTATATAATCATAATGTAGAAAACAGAGGTTTGGAAGAGGTTAATTTAATAATGTGGATGTATCATTTTAAAAGAAGCCAGATAAAATGTCTTCAGTTGACAAGGTCAAAATTCACTACTGTGAATTTCTTGAAGTGGTTGAAAGCTGATAGAGTTTCATTCTTTTTTCAATCTGTCTCAATCATAAATTCAGGTATATGTGTAAATATATATACAACTGATATGATATATGCAACTGACATATTCAGTATGCATACAACTGATATGGCATATTTAAATTTTCTGCATATAGATGGAAGATCAAAGCAAAATTATTTCATAATGCAGAATATGGAATTTTTTTCTAAATTATTTTCTTGTATGAAATGCTTTGTCCTTTCAGCCTATTTCTTTCAGCTTTACAAAAATCATATTTTGCTTTTCCCTCACTGGTACTAGACAGTACCTATCAATATAATGTCCCTAATACCATTGAAGAGCTGAAATTTCAGTTCCCTAACAGATGTCATCCTTTTCATTTACTATTTCGGTATTATCCTAAAAGTTTTTTAAAAACTTTACTTGGATAGAACTTTATTATTTAAGTGGAGGGAATTTAAATGTAATCAGTGAAGTGAAATCAACAGAGGAAACCCCCTGTCATACTGGGGGTTTCAATTCAGTGGTAAGTTTTCAATTCAGTGGTAACTTTTTTGTGGGTTTGGAGACTTCATGGAGAAGATTACCAGTGACTGCTAATACTATTCTGGAGTCTTTGGTGCTCTCAGAGCCTGATTGTTTACTTGCAGACATGTCATTACTAAAGTATCATCATCATCAATTAGTTTTACCAAAGAGCACCAAGGAATCCTCAGTTCAACCCTAAGCTACATATATTGTCATTTGTAGTGAGACTCTATGTTGGATCTAATTTCTTCTATTGCTTTAATAAAACAGATCAGATGAAGGCTAACATAATATCCCAAATAATTTTCTGATAAAATAATGACCTGCCCATTTGACCTGCCAGTTTTTTTGTCCTATTAAAGGAAACTTTTTCCCAATAAACTTTAAAATAAAGTTTCTGGACAGCCAACTGCATGCCTGGGTGAAAAAAAGCTTGTGTTATTTCTTTCTTCTGCCACAGATCCTTTATTTAATATGATGATGATGATGATATTAATTCATTAATTCACTATCAGTGACTTGGTTTTGTCCTCATATTTTTTACCTATTTGAAAAGACAAGAGTATGAGACCAAGTTCTTTTATTTCTCAATGTCTCTTAAAAACAAACAGCCCATGAAAAACACAACATTCCTTGATATAGTAGATCTCAGTGGTATCTGACAAGCCTTCTCATTCATCATGCAATTCTTTTCTAATAATTTAGTCTGAGCCTATTAAAAGACAATTACAGATAATGTATCCAGGCAAGTGGTGAAGGATATCCAACATATCAACTGATGAAAGGTTATCAAAATGCCATTCTCAAAAATGTAATGCTATTGATTTTTTAATCAATTCAGACACAGATTGTACCTTCCTTCCTTCCTTCCTTCCTTTCTCCCTCCCTTCCTCCCTCCCTCCCTCCCTTCTCTTTAAAAGGGCTAAACAAACTAGAAAGAGAAAGAAATGGATTTCCCCTTTGCTACTCCACACAGTATGTCATAATAGTAGTTTTAAGTTTTAAAATTCATTTACAGTTAGGTAAAGAGGGCCAACCATTCAGAGGTTAGTCTTCCTTACATTAGCTTAAGACTTAATAGGTTATTGTTCTTTTTCTTCTATTTTGAATGTGTTATTATATTTGTGGCATTGACTCACTGTTAAATTACCACTGTTTATAGATTAATTGCAAATATGTGAAGCATCAAAAAAGGGTTTGCATTCCAGATGTTTCATTAAATGAACTAGGCAAGCACAGAAGATTCTTTACTGTTAATTTAATACATTTATACTATTCCAAAGAGGTTTTAGATATTGCCCTTCACAAGTAGTGATATTATATTTCCCTCTTGTCTTCTACACCCAACTGTTGTTCAAGTCTGAATAAAATGCTAGCTCATTTCAAATTACTTCCTTGCATGTACTGGGAGAGATGAATTGTTTGATCAAAGACTCACTTGAATAACTTATTGTCTGGTTCAAGCCTGAATAAGAGACTTATGGGATAGTCTGCAAAAGCCATCTTGCACTTTATTGATAAAAAGTATTTTTGTCACCATATAACAAATAACTATTAACTGTTAGCATTAATTCTGTCAAAAATTCATCTACAATCTGATCATATTTAATTTGTAGCATTTCATAATTCAGATAATTAATAATAATTTGATACTTTTTGAGGTAGATCTAGCAGAATCCTACATTTTTGTATACCAAAGCAGAATCACCAATTTATTCAAGACTTTACTAAGCAGATTTAGTATCATGTCAAGAACGAGAATATAATGTTGGGGGTGGTAGGTGTGGTTTGCCATTGTACAGAAATAATCTGCTTTTTAAAAGTGTAATATATACACAGTAAAAAGTAGTACACAGTTACGAATAAATATGGCATTTGCGAGGGTTGCTAATATAAAAGGTAGAGGTTTAGAAGAGATTAATTTAATAATGTGGATGTATCATTTTGAAAGAAGCCGGATAAATGTATTCACTTAACAAAGTCAAAATTTACTACTGTGTTCTTGAACTGAAAGATGATAGATTCCTTTTTCAATCTATCTCAAGAATAAACTCAGATATATGTGTGAGTATGTGTACAATTGAGAAACTCTAAGAAATGAGAGAGAGAGTTCTAGAAAGTCAATATGGATAATATAGCTACACTAGACTGGTAAACTTTGCTATAATTATTGACTGGAGCCAGGAGCAAAATATTGATTCAGAAAAATGGACATAGAACTACATGACAAGATAATACGAAGGATATGTTCAGCCTGGAAGTCAAATTAAATTAATGAACAATATAATAATATTCATTTTATCATAGGTACCCTAGGTTACATGTGTATGGCTTTAGTTGGCAGATGTTTTTTATTTCCTGCTATAGGTAGTCCTTAACGACCATGATTGGCAATGCATCATGACAGTCCTGGTTATGATCAGATATTTCAAATCATTAAATAAGTGATTTTCCCTGGCAGCTAGAATCAGTGTAATGATTGCTTTCAGAAGTTGTTGATGCTCCAACATGGGAGGTTTTTCAGAAGAGATGGACAACTATTTGTGTGAAATGGTGTAGGTTTCTTGGCTTGAACAGGGGATTGGACTAAAAGCTCTCCAAGATCCTTTCCAACCCTGTTATTCTGTTATTCTATTAAATGGACCATGGGAATGTTGGTGGGAGATGGGACCATGGGACTTTGGAGGCCTGGTGCAGGCCTGGTGTGGCCTACAACCACACACAAATCTGCCAAACATGCTTCCTACCCCAAGAGAGCAGAGCTGCCAGACTATGGTTTTAGAACTAAAGAGCAAAAGCAAAATATCTTGCTGCAGGACTGAATGTTCCACATAGAGTTTAAATATTTGGGGAGCAGCTCCTTTAGGTAGCCACCAAAGACAAGAGAGACTCTCCTCTTGGTAGGCAACCTTCCCTACTGACTTCCCAATTAACTTTATGGGGAAGCTGGCAGAGAAGATTGAAATTGATGATGATGATGATGATGATGATGATGATGATGATGATGATGATGATGATCGTGGAGTCTCTGGCAACCAGTTGTAAATATGAATATATTGCAAAACAGCCAGATTGCAATCATGTGGTCACATAATCCTTGGAAATTATTTACAGCTTGTAAAGAATGCTTTAATTCAAATGGTCACGAAGCAAGGACTATCTTCATTTTCAGAAACTGAAAAAGTTTCAATAGATCTCCTTTGAGCAATTTGTCCCACAATGAGATAACATGGGAGTGAGAGATTATGACTGACCAAAGATTTTCAGTGAAGATCCATTGAGAAATAGATTTTAGTCAGGTTTCCCTGGTTTCAGATCAGCAGTTTAATCTTCATACCATACCAGTCTTCAGTAAATCTAGTAAATGAAACTACTAATGAAAAACCATTCACTAGTGCTTTTATTCAGTCTGTTTTGAGTCAGACCACTCTTCAAAATACATTTGAATATTTCTGAAGATGTATGTGGGTAATATATAATTAGATTTATGGTATAAGATTGTTGGAAACTTAATAATTTAAGTCCTAGCCAAGAACCTAAACACCTAAGGATTTAAGGACCTAAGAATTATTAAGATAATGTCTAAAGTCTTGGCAGTTCCAAGCAGAGTGGTTTTCTTGTAAAATTAGTTTGTTCAATATTTTCAGATATCAGATAAAAGATTGTTCCAAGGGCGACAATCACAATTTGTATAACAACAGACTTCTTTTCCATAAGCATTCAAATTTCAGTCTTCAAGTCCTGATATATTTCCAATTGTTTTTCCTCAATTCTAGTATCAGCCAGAATAGCAACATCAATGATCAAATTTTCTTCTTTTAGATAACTGCTGTATCAAGAGTGTTTTTAACAAGATTCCTGTCTGTTTGAATATTAAAATCCTTTAAGGTCTTTACCTGTTTATTTTCCAAAACATTCTCAATTTGATGGTCCAGTAGTTTTTACTCCAGACAAATCCAAACCTCTAGCAAATTTTCCAAAAATAATTTTGGCAACTCACTCATGTGTTGCTTATAGTCAGTTTGTGAAATTTTGTTACAAGCAATGATCACATGGTCAATTATTTTATCATTTTTACTACAAAGGTGACATTTGCTGTTGTTGGTTACGTATTGAATTTTCATCTTTATGCAGTTAATTTGCAGAATTTGCTCTTAGGCTGCTAAAATTAAGTCTTCAATTTGTTTATATTCTTTATATTATATTCTTTATATTTGTTTATATTATCATTATCAATTCACAAAATGTGAAATCACAACTATCATTTCTTCACCTGGTGTTGGCCTTCACATGGATCAAGTTCTTTCCAAAAATCTAGGCTGTTTTAACATCTCCAGTAATATATGTGTGGATCCAAGCAGTGTGGTCTTTTGCAATTGGCAGATGGAAATTTTGTCAATGCACAGATTTTTTTAAGTGCTGTCCACAATTTTTTGGTATGGCACCCAGTGTTCTGACAACCATTGGGATCACCATGGTTGGTTTCTGCCATACTTTTTCAGTTTTGATTTTCAAATCTTAATAGATGTGACCTTCTCCAATTCCTTGTCTTCTATTCAACTTTCCCTAGTATTGCACAACAATTTCCCACACTTTCTTATTATTATTATTATTATTATGGTTAGTCTCCTAGCCAGACAGAAGTTTCGATTGGATCTGGCATTTTTACTGATTTGTTTGGAACAAGCTTTAAGGCAGGCAACCTTATTCTGCTATTTTTGTGCTGTTTTAGATGCTCAGTTTTCTTTATTTCCCTTCTTCTTTTTTCATGAGACAGATTTGTTCTTTTCGAGGAGAAGGGAGAAAACAGGGAATCAAAATTATTCAATATCTATGCTGGTTTCCGTTACTGCAACATTCCATGGTTTAGGATCTACAGTCTTAGCTTCTTCTGGCAAGGCTTTGGTTTTTTTTATCCTGGATAAATCTTGACAATTCTCCCAATTTTGCTTCTGTGAATACTTTATTGTATATTATAAATCAGTGCTACCCTTCTAGCCTCTGTTCTGCTATTTCTAATTCTGGATATTGTTCCAGAACTAATACACTCCTTTCAGATTTCCTATTCTCATGATTTGTAATAGCAGATCATTATTCCTTTGTTTATTTGTGATGGGTAGTCCTTATTGACTTGGGTGATCACTGATCTGGTATGGATTTCTGTAAATTACACCTCACATATTATCTTCGTCTGCTCCTCTGATGAAATCTGTCCACTATGGATGACTCTATGTCATTACTCTAGTCTTCCTCAGAGTACAAAAGCCCCACAATTACATTGAAGTAGTGCCTCACTGGGGGTTATTATTATTTCTAATATTGCACATGGTAAAATCAAGCTTCAGTACAAAGGCTTTAAGAGTTGTAAATTTAATTTATGAAATGTCTCCTCTGATAATACTGTTTTGCTAACTAGGGCATTCAAAACCTTTGCTAGACCAATACTTGAATTAAAGCTCTGCTGTCTGGAATCTGACATAAATACAATTGAGCAAGTCCAGAAGTATTTTACCAGAAGAGGACTACATTCCTTTGTTCACAACAGAATAGCCTACAGCACCAGACTTGAGATTCTTGGCTTAGACAACCTTGAACTACGTCAACTAAGATTAGTATTTAAGCATAATATATAAAATTATATGCTTCAACATCTTATCGGTTAATGAATATTTCAGTTTTAACAACAATACTAGAGCGTACAACAGATATAAACTAAATGTAAACCACTCCAAACTCAATTGCAGGAAGTATGATTTCAGCAACAGAATGGTCAATGTCTGGAACTTATTGCCTGATTCAGTTGTCACCTGCTCAAATCCCCACTTCTTTACCCTCAAACTAACCTATATTGACCTCACCCCATTCCTAAGGGGCCTGTAAGGGACATGCATAAGCACACAATCATGCCTACTGTCCCTGTCCTATTGTCCCCAGTTATTAGTTCTTATTTCTTGTATTGAAACTTATGTTTATTCTTGTTCTGTTATATTGTAAGCTTTTGACAAATAAAATAAATAAATAAATAAATAAAATGCAATAATCCAAGACACAAGACGCTGCTTAAATCAGCCCAAATATTTTCAGACTACTTCTAAATGTTTCTGAAGATATATGTATTGATTATTATTATTATTTATTATCTTGCAGAGTATTAAAAATGCTTCATTACACATAATCCTTTTTGAGTCAGATTAGAGAATCCTCTTTCTTTCCTCCTGTCCCTCTAAGCCTCTAGTAACAACATCCTGAATTTGTTAAAGAAGATGTCAAGAGTAATGGTAATAAGACTTTGTTTCTCACACCTGCATTTTAGATAAATCAAAATTATTCCATTGAATACTTCTTGAACAGTTCTTCATCATGGAAATAACCTGTTTGGCCATTCATAAAAATGTTATGATTGATAATAATCTTATATGTAGAACACATAGACTAAATGATTAACAGAATATTGAATCAAAACCATTATTCAAAACCAGTTGT
Source organism: Laticauda laticaudata (assembly GCA_004320025.1). Classification (NCBI taxonomy): domain Eukaryota; kingdom Metazoa; phylum Chordata; class Lepidosauria; order Squamata; family Elapidae; genus Laticauda; species Laticauda laticaudata. The sequence continues at coordinate 3,292 of BHFT01002575.1, read as the reverse complement.
TGAGCCTGTAAAGAAAAATTGTGATAGTTCTGATCAAATAATTAGTTTGAATAAGAGATTTTGTTGTATCGAAGAAAGAAAAGTCATCATCCTTTTTAAAAGTAAACCAATTTCCTTGCTAAAATGTATACCTGAACAGAAACATCCTACAGCTGAAAGTACTCTGAAAATATTTGGAAAAAAAATCCCTGTACAATATAGAATATTGTGTCTGTCTATCTGTATTTGTTAGCTGCTTCTTCTTTTGCTAGCTTGTAGGCACTAAAAGATCACACTATCCCACAAAAGTATAGGGCCAAAGTACTGGTTATTGTGCCTAGGCAGTTAATTTGGTGTATGTGTTCTTAATAAAAATTATAGGCACTAAATTTTTTGAAAATCAAATAGAGAGGATTAAGAGTGCAAGGAGATAGAAAGGGGAAAAAAGGAAAACAGAAGAAAAACTAAGAATATAATAAAGAGAAAGGTACATAAGTCTCTTCTCATATTCAAGCAAGTTAGATGATGATCTGATGGCAAGTAATCATCATCACATATGATCTGTCTAGAATTGCCTTTTAAAGACAAGCTTACATTCACCATCATTTCCTGATATTAAGTTAAAGATGTCAGATTTGTTTTCCAAACATTGCTTATATGTTTTGAATTACTTTACTTTTGTGGGTTTTGAAATATTTTTAATTATTTATTTATGTTTTGATTGGTTTAAAATACCAGTTAAATTTACTGTAGGCTAAACAAATGGTTTATTTCTGAAATAAACTCAGTTGAATTGAAAAAACCTTTGGGAAAAAATATATATGATTTTTAATTTATCCCCTAATTGACATTTTTGGATTTGATTGTGATATTATTTGATTAGTAAGAAAGAAAATACAGATGAACCTTCTCTGTTGTTATGTGAAGAAAACATGGAGTGTGCATGTTGTGTGTGTGTGTTTGTGAGAAAGAGAGAGAGAGAGAGAGAGACTTTTGTTTTATGAAAATGCATGCCATAGATCACTTTATAGGTATAATTGAGCAACAATTATATAAACAACTTCTTTGTTTAAAGTTTTACATTTTGTAAGGAAGCAAAACTCTCAAGAGACAGGAATATGATTCAGTGCAATCATGATTAATATGAATAAACTTTTCACTTTGAGAAAAAGGCACCCACTTCTCTCTCTCTAAAAAAAAGGACAATACAGCAATGATAGTGACTCCATTGCAACTAGCTAGTGAGGCGGCAGAAAGCAAGTAATCGTACAAAGTAAGCTGTCACTAGTTGTACTATAGCAAATTTATCATAAATGCAGCCTTTGTCAACCTGGTTTGTCCTGCAGGTTTGTGCAGCTTCAAATTCTTCGGATTATAGTTCCAACAGAATAGAGCCTGCAGCCTTCAGCATTTTGGAAGGAGGAGGGTGAACTTCTCTCATTCACCATGCAGCATACAAATTGTCTCCTTTCATCTAAAATTAGATTATGTTCTATGTTCATGTGATCAATGGACTGGTTCAACAGACTGCATTATACATGCACATTTTTTAAATGCATTTTTAAAATGTATTTCAGTGAATAAATGAGTTTTTGTGCTGCCAAATGGAAACATTGGGCTTGGAAGGGCCACATTTCCAAAAATGGCAAGAAAGTTGGTGTAGATAAGGTAATATCACTGAAATAGGGAAGGTCCTAGGATATCTTTTTTTCCAAGCAGCTGATTTTTTTAATATGTTTGTTTTGATATGTTAAATTAAAGAATAGTTACTTGCTTCCCTTCAAATAATAATGATAATAATAAGCCAAGCCAAAAATATCAATAAAGATATAAAATCATATTATCCTTTTCCTAATGGCTAATTCATAAGTTAAATGAGACTGAAACATCAGACCAAGAGCCAAGAAATATTGCACATTAAGTAGAAAACCCAGCAGGGTAAAGTTGGGCCAGTCACTCTTTCTCAGCCCTAGGAAAGAGGCAGTGGTAAACCTCTTTGAAGTAAACTTGCCAAGAAAAGTTCAGGAACTTGTTTTGGCTATTGCCAGGAATCAAGACTGACTTAAATACACAGGTTACAAAAAGAGGGGAAATGAAAAGTAGTGCATTGGTTATTGCTGATCAATTCATATTCTTCCTTATTCTCAAGTAAGCCCCTTTTAAGTCTCTGAAACTTGTTTTCTAGGCATACTCATAACAATTGTTAATGTTAATTACTTGGCCTTATTTGAAGTCCTTGGTGACATTTATTGGTGAATTTACCATCTAGACTAAGGTTTAGATGGTAAATTCCCTGTATACTGTCTGGGGAATTCTTGGAGTTGCCAAGGTTTAGAGTCACAGATCTAGAGAAATGGTCTTTGTTTGATGAGTAGCTGCATCGAATCTGTTTTTGTGTTTTATAGATGTTGCTCACTTATCTATTTCTAAACTCCTCTTGTTTTGTTTTTGTCTCTCTACCATGCTAAATCCCAGAATATATTCCAATAATTTATTTAGTTATTTATATATATTTATAATATTAGTTATTATATACATGGTATAGTCATACATAAATAATTGTAAATGCCAAACTGATTCTAAACTGCAGGAAGTTTGGCAATAAAAGGAGAGAGGCAAATAAAAACTAGTGAATCAGACACAGCTGGGTTGACAGGTGGACCACCCTGGGTTCAACTTAATCTAACTACATAGTCAGGATGAAGTGAGATTAAAAGAAGAGTATAAGGAAATAATACTGTGATCCACAATATATCTTATACACAATGGTGGTATGCTACTTGTTTGGCCCAGTTCTGCTGAGCCAGTAGCAGCGATGAGCAGCGAAGACCGAATTGGTTCTCTCCACTTCTCTGCTCTTGGACACACCTGCTCGCCCAGGTTCCCATGCTCATCTTCTGTGTTTGAATTGCAGCTGCTTTGCGCAGCACAGAAGAGTGCCATGCGGCAGCTGCAGGCTTGCAGGTGAGTTGGAACACTCACCTACAAGCCTGTACACCTCTGTGCCTGTACAAAGTGTGCATTTGGTGCATACATGCATGCAAAGTGTGTGCACATGTGCAAAGTGTGTCCACCAAGCCCTCACCCTTCGGCCTCTGCCCACCCTTCAGCCTCGCCCACTTACCAGCCCCCATCCTCCCAGCAATTTGCCTCCTTGCAGCAAACAGATAAAAACTGAATGCATCAATTATCACATTAAACAAGAAGAAAACCTTCTATGCACCAATTCCACCCGTGCTTTCTACAATTTTGTAAACAACAAACTGAAAGACTCAAGGTCCATCCCACCCCTGAAAGGACTTAATGGTAAAGA